>CM039474.1:5830894-6067269 GCA_022433065.1 Begonia loranthoides
TGTCACGGTCCTACTTTTGAGAGACTTTTCAGGAGGGCCGTGCGGCACTCGTTGTTAGGGGAAACAACGAGTCAGCCTACAAAGTGTGCCAACGGCACCGAGAGCCCACGACGTTAGAACGAGCTTGAGTGTCTAACGAGCGAGCGAGCAGCGAGCGAGATTTATCGAAAGCGTCATTGAGCATAAAGAGAATAGTTTGAATGTAAAAAGCCTTTTCATTGATTGCTAGCAAATTACATTGGGTAGGGGGGTCTACGTGCAGTCATGCCTCTCCCCCTAAAGAGCATTCTGGACCATCTCCACTATGGCAGGAGTAAACATGCTATAGTGGCGAGGAGTCACTTTGCCCAAAATGGAAATAAAAGAAATACAAGGAAATTACTATAAATGGAAATAAATCTAACTAAGCAGTAGGGGCGGCCATGGACAACACGTCCTGGACAAGCCCGGATTCTAACACCTGGGCATGACCCAAAATTGGGTCCAACTAGACCTCAGGCGAAAAGTTTTCCAACCCCGGCCCGTGGGGCGGTTGATGATCTTGAATTCTGTATAGGAATTCTTTTTCCTCCCTATAATATGTTTTAAGCATTCTTTTTATGCTTGAAACGTTTTTTCAATGCACATAATATGAAACAACCTATACTACAATGTAACAATAACATATTGACTTCTCTCTCTCTCATTCACAAACTTCTCTTTAGTTTGTACTAATGGTATTGTGTCGTATTTTGAATAAAAGATTCTAAATCTTCTAGAGAGAAGGAGGTAGGGGTGGCATTATACAATGGATGAAAGTTCCAAAAAGATGTTAGCAAATATCTTCACATCTCTATAAATTTTCACTTTCAGATCTTGCACGAACTCATACACTTTGAGCTTATTTATGGCCATCAGATGTGGCGCAAACCATGACAAAGACCTCAAAATTTTGCTCATAGTCAACAACGGTTCTAGTTTGTCGAAGCTGAGCAAACTCCACCAGCTTTTTGTGTCCTTGTAGTGTGGCTGAAATACTTATCATAGAACACTTCCTTGAATGTCCCCCATGTCATCACCTTCACATCATGGGTTGTCTTAATTGTCTCCCACCAAAACCTTGCGTCCTGAACCAGCAAGTATGCAACACATGAGTCTCTTTCTTCCTCTTGTATCATCGCATATTTGAACATGTCTTCCAGAGCTCAAATCTATTCTTCAGTTATAGTTTGATTAGAGAAACTTTCATCAAAATTTGGTTGGTTAAACTGACAGAACTTATCCCAACCAGTAGTTCTTCCAACCAGCTTTGGCTTGAACAGGTCGCACCCTTCCTTGCTCTTCTCTTTCCACCATTCGTTCTAGATATTGGAACTGACGTTCCACCTACTTCGACAATCGACCGTGTGACGACTTTAAATTTCATTTTCTCTAAATTATAAACCCTAAAATTTTTTCCTAAATTGATTTACAAATTAGGTTTAATTAGGTTATTATAAAACCTAAGTTACAAAATTTCAAAATCATTATTTAAGGTGGAAGTATTTAATAAAACAACTATATTTATTAGCAAAATAGTTTAAGTTTATTTATTAGGTTTATCCAATTAATTCTATCTCATTAAATAAACTTTCTAGATAAAACAATACTGAATACGAAACATTAATCTAAAACTTCATTAAATAAAACAAAGTTGATTTAAAATCCAACTACAAACAGAAATTATTTAAATAACTTTAGTACTTGAAATACTGAGTAGAGTTTATGTTAAAATAATAAAATATGTTAAAATAATAAAACTATAATATAAATAAAATTTAATTCTCTGACCTATCACTGATATTCTCAATATCTCCCTCTATATGCTATTTTATTTTGGGAAAATTCTCAATCAGTGCTAATTTATATTTAGATAAAAATCACATATATCACACAACTAAAGGTGAAATAACTTAGCAAGTAAAAACACTTCCATATATTAATTAACTCTATGCATTACCAAATTGATGCACCATAAGGCCCTATCACTCCGGCCCGAGCCAAGAGAATCATTGTTTTTCTAACAAACTATTATTTTACAGGTGGAACTACACTTCCGCTACGTTTTGAGAAACGATTTTATAACGATAGCTTTACAATACTTATAACAATTTTCATAACGAGTATAACGAGAGGATTTTGACGATCCAACTTTTTAGGAAAGAACTCTGATTTAATTTAAAAGGTTTTCCACTATTTTACAAAAAAAAAAGTTTTAAATTTAACCCATTTTTAAAGTAAAGAAAAACTAGGTCGTTATATGTTGTCTGTTCATCTATTACTTTGATAAAATGTATTGAGGATATGTGCTCCGCTAGTTGAGTTTGGTTCTATATGTTTGGGTACTGCTGATAGCCAATGATGAGGATTTTGTTCTCTGTTTTGATGGATATTATAGAAAGACCATAAACTGTTTATGTGGTAGACGGTGCCATATTTTGGCTCTGTTTTAATAGAGGTTATTGAGGATAATGATTTGTGGAAATTAGGTTTTATGGTTGATTCCCTTTACTTCTTTGAAGGTTATTGTTGAGGATTAAGGTTCTGCATTTTGGTTACTGATTGTTAGACTTTGTTGAACCTAGATATTATTAGGATAGTTGGTTTGTTCAAGTATGTCATATATATTCTTGGTACTGTTAAGGTAAAGTTGTATAAGCATGTTATCTAAAATAAGTTAAAGAAGAAATAGGTGTAGAATTGAAGGTTATGGTTAGTTATTGGTGTTTGAGAGTTGGATGAAAACCCTAGTATGCATGCTTGATCAAGTGTCTTTCTATTACTTGTAGTGATAAATGTTGTTGATTTTTGAAGGTATTGAGAAGAAGAATTTTAAATGCTAAACTCCCTAAGGACCTGAAGTAAGTGATATCGCATGTTTGTTGCCTTTTTGGCATATGATGTGATCCAAAAAACCTAAAAGACAAATATTCATTAGGAGGCATTGGAGGCCTAAATACTAACGCAAGAACAAAGATGGTGAAAGAAAAACCACAACTTTGTGTCAAAGAAATCCAAGATAAAGAACCATTAAATGACAAGCATGGATCCATAATGATGCTAAGTATTAAGGAAGAAGCAATGGAGAAGCAAGGAAGCATGGGAAGCAAGCAAGTAATGCTAAATTGGAAGAAGGACTCGACCAACTCGCACAACAATGTGCACCCCAGCTCCCCGCGCTTTGCAGCGCGCCTGTGTGCCCAGCAACTCGCTCTCGATTCACAGGCCCACTCACGCCCTCCATGCATTATTCGCCGGCTAGCTCGCTCGCGCACCCTTACTCTGTCACCGCTCCCCCTCAGTGCATGCATCCCTCGATTCCCATTCGCCTTTTTGAATGCCAAGCGTGGCTCACAGTGGACCATCCCCAATGCGCCCACTTGACCGTCCATGTGGCCCAACGAGCACCTCATCGTGGCCCACGCTTCATCCGCCTGCGCACCAACAGCCATCCTTCTAAAATTGATTTAATTTAGTTTATTTCTTATATTTATCTTTAAGTTTGTTTTTCTTATGCTATTAGGATTACTTTTCCTTATTCTATTAGGAATAGTTTTTCTTATTCTATTAGGATTAGTTTTCCTTATTCTATTAGGATTAGTTTTATTTTTTTAGCTTATAAAAGCACATTAGTGGTACCATATGAGGGGGAACCTTTATTGAATACAAAATTTGAGCTTTTGCTTTAGAGATTTCTTCTCTTTGGTTCTTTGCGAAGAACTCGATCTTCTTCAAGTGTAACTTGAAAGATAAAACTTTTTGATAGCTTTGGTTCAACCAACAAGCTTGGTTAGGGTCAAGCTCCTCTTCTTGATAACTCTAGTTCTAGCCGACAGGTTTGGTTAGGGTTAAGTTCCTATTTTTCTTGATTCGTGAGACGATCCGTAATATTCCGCGTTGTGGTTAGTTCTAATGTTCATTAGTACCCTATGTTCGCATCAGCCTACATCACAAGAGAATAGGAATTGTTTGAAATTGTTGTGTATACAAGGTTATTATTATAATATGGCTTGAATATTTGTATGCTTTCATGATGTTATTGATATGGGGATAGTATTAATTGTTAAGAAAATATTAAAAATGATTGTTTGATGATTGATAAAAAAATAATAAAGGAAGAAATGGAAAAATGTTGCATTGTTATTGTATTGTTTGAAAATAATAGAATTGTATGCATTTCATGTATTATGTTTTGATAAAATGAACCAAAATGGTTTTATGCATATTTTTTGGAAATGAAACGAAAAACTATATGAAAATAAAAGTAAATAGGTGTGAAAAGATGTGAGTTCTTGAGTCAGCTGCTTCACATGGGCCATATGGTATCACTCTACCTAGTACTGTGACATCTCTAACGCCTGGATGGATAACTGAAACTAAATGAAAATAGAATAAATGGAAATAAGCATTGTGAGGTGTGGGTTCTTGAGTTGACTGCCCCACATGGCCATATGGTGCCACTCTACCTTGTCAACTTGACATCTCTAACGCCTAAATGGTTAAGCGAAAGTAAAGTTTAAGTTAAGGGTAAAGGAAAAATAAAAATGAAAACTGCCTATGTTTTATAAAAGTTGCATAGTATGAACATTGCATAATATATATCGCTTATTGAGCCTTAGTGTAATACCCTAGATTTTCATAATATTAGGTATAAGATTAAGTGAATATAATTAGAGTTATAGTAATGATAATAATGTTAGCTTGGGTGATTTGGATATGCTGAGTATGGTTTGTAGATGTAGTAAATTAAGTGGTTAAGTGACATATATTAAGAGGTATGGTTGGTAGTTGGATTTCTGGGAAATGGATTGAAGGTTGTGGTTGATCACAATGGGGGGCTGGTCGATCACTAACTGAGAAGAATATTCTAGAGGCAAAGCATCATTGGAGCAGTTGATCGTGTGGTGTAGTTGGTGATCAATCGACTTTTACTTGGATTTGTGAAAAAGTGAGTTTTATGGTCGATCAAGAAGGAAATTGCGTCGATCACGATCTAAACCATATATTTCAGAGGCAAAGCAATGTTGGGGCAGTCGATCAATGCAGGAGTTTCGGTTGATCGTGGCCTTCGAAGTTTGTATAGGTTTTGTTGGTTGTCGATTACTAGAAGAGGGTGATTGACCAAAAATTTCAATAGTCACCATAAATGAACTACGATGTTGTGCGACGAAGGGTTAGCCATCAGTTAGGCACTTGAGAAGATGCCACTAGGCACTTGAGGGGACGCCATCTACTTGTGGAGGGCTGATGAAGAGTTAGCTTTATTTAAGATAGAGATAGAACGGTGGGGAAGAAAAAAAAAAGAGTCTCGAGATTTAGAGAAATCCAAAAGGGAAAGAAGGGGGAGTTTTAAAAGGAAACAGGGAGTCTGGTTGAAAAGAAAAGTGCCGAGAAAGAGAAGTAATGTACCTCAGGGTCCTATCACCCGAGCCTGAGCAAAAAAGCTCATAGCTTATCTAACGAATTGTTATTTTGTAGGTAATACATTACTTGAAGACATGGAAGAAACTCCTATGCATGAAGATAAGGAATCTCCAAGACATCTCATCACTTGGAGTGTTGAAAGCAACGTTCGAACCACTCCCACTAGCCACGACCAAGTTGGGGAACAAGAACACCAAGCTAAGTTAGACTCTTAATGGAGATTTATAACTTAATTATGCCTTTTCTAGCTAGTTTAATTTATGTTTATGAGACTATTGGATGTTTGTTTTTTTTTTTTTTTGGTTTAATTTTAGGTCATGGACTCTGTTTTATTAAGGGTGCTTGTCTAGCATATTAGAAGAGCATCTATGCCCAAATTTTGTATTTTTAAGAGCATTTTTGTAATTTTGTTTTAGGGTTTCTTTAGAGGGTTTCTTAACCTCTCTTAGGGAAACTCTAATCTCAGTTTTTCATCAATTAGAAGCTGAAGCTTTTCTGGTTTTCGGAGCTCTCTCCAAAACACCAAAAAGATGACTATTGCCAATGTGACTCATGGTTAGTTTCCAAAGAACTTCCATCCTCAGGTTTGTCTACTTTTTGAGTTTGGATTTTATGATACTTTCTCCCAGCAACTTGCCCTAGTTGCTAGCCCAGGAGGGGAAGTAGAAAAGTGGAGAGAAAATGAGTTGAAGTGGCTTCTTTCAAGGAGTCCGTTGAAGTCGCGTTTCTCGGCTGTGGAGAATCTGCCGACCACTCGTGATTTTTGTTTCTGTTCTTTTCTATTCATTTTGAGACCATTTTTGTAATTTTAAGGGATTGAAGGCCTACCTGTTAAGAAGGATTGACTACAAATTTGGTAACATTTGGATTTGAATTCGTCATTTTATGAACGTTTCTTTACTGGTCGCCGTTTCTATTTCTGCGAGTACCAATTTAGAGCTGAACCTTGTTCCATTCATAACTCGCATTCCACAATGATTTTGAACAAGATTTTTGAACTGCATTACCCTCTCTAGTACTTTTTGACTCCCTGAAATTTGGATGGTGTTTGGCTGTATGAATTTTAAGATACACTTGTTTGAAGTTACTGCCCCGTTTTTTAGTTAACCGATTGAGCTCCTTTTGTTGAATTGATAACATTGCGCTTGAAAGTGCATCATTTTGTATCAGAGCCTATTTGGCATATTTGTGCAGCCTTGTGACCTTAAGTTGTGTTGAGAATGAGTATGAGAAGCGGAGTTAATTATAATCAAAACAAAGAGGCAATGCCTAGCTTAAGTTCACCACCCGCCGAGAAAGTGCAAGATCAATCTGAGAAGATTTTTCAACGCCAACTTGATGAATTAAATGAGAAGCTTCAAAAACTTGAGCAAAAACTAGAGGGGCCCTCCAATGCTCACTTGAGAGGACCAAGAACTCCTAGACCTAGAAGAAGGGTTAGAGCTTCAATTGAATCAAGAAATCGGAGTGAAGATTTATTTGAAGAAAGTGAAGGAGAATCCAATGATGAAGAATCTCTAAGTCTGAGGAGAAGTTTTCGGGGCAAAGATGACATGAAGCATATTAAAGTTTCCATTCCTCCATTTAAGAGATCCAGCAATGGAAATGATTTCTTGGAATGGGTTGAGAAGGTTGAAGTATTTGAGTGCTATGACTACTCCGAGAAAGTTAAACTCCAAATGGTTTCTTTGAAATTGTTCAGTTATGCAAGTCTTTGGTGGGAGGATATTAAAGCAACAATGAAGACGAGTTAGTGGTGAAATAAGGAATTGGAGAACTATGAAATCCTTTATGCAAAAGAGGTTTTGCTTGCAACTTCAAAATCTCAAACAGGGCACTCAATCAATGGAAGATTATTTGACAGAATTTGAGACTCTTAAGATTTGGTGTACAATTGAAGAACCAATAGAACAAGTTATTGCTAGATTCATTAAAGGCTTACAAAGAGAAATTGGTGATTTAGTAGAGCTTCAAGCTTACAACACTATAGATGACATGATTCAATTGGCCCTAAAAATTGAAAGACAAAAGAAGAGGAAATTGAAAGAGAGTGGATTTCGACCATTTTCTAAAAATGTCGTGTCTTTCAAGCCAACTCTCAAGATTGATGAAAAGAGTTCCTTTATGAAGTCTCAGGAAAGCAAAAGCAATGATGAGAGAAAAGCCAATATTGATGGTGCCAAGACTAGATCAAGGGACATCAAATGTTTTAAATGCCTCGGTTTTGGTCATATAGTGTCTCAATGTCCAAACAAGCGGGTGATGGTGATGAAAGGAGATTCCAAGGAGATTGTTAGTGAAGATGATGAATGTGAAACTTCCCACGAGATAAAAGAGTCCTTAGAAGATACATATTATGCACAAGAGGGTCCACTACTGGTGGTAATGAAGAGAACTTTAGCCATGCAAAATCGAGAAGAAGATTGTCAAAGGGAAAATATTTTTCACACCCAATACAAAGTGGGAGAAAAGTTATGCTCCTTGATCGTTGATGGAGGGAGTTATACCAATGTGACATCTATGGAAGTAGTGGAAAAGTTGGGATTGGAGACTATAACACATCCAACTCCTTATAAGCTAAATTGGCTTAATGATAAGGAATCTTTAAAAGTAACCAAGCTAGCCCGTATTTCCTTCTCCATAGGCGGATATAATGATGAAACCATCTTTGATGTCGTACCTATGAATGCAAGCCACTTGTTGTTATGTAGATCGTGGCAATTTGATCGGAGGGTGGTTCATGATGGATTTACAAACTTTTGTTCTTTCAAAAAGGATGGAAAACCTATTAATCTAGCTCCTTTTCGGCCAGAACAAATCACTCAAGACTATGAAAGTATGAGAAGAATCAAATCTGAGGCTTCCCTATTTATTCACAAGAAGGAGTTGAAAAGAACCCTTTTGGAGCATGGCCCCATAGTGTTATTGTTATTCCGTGAAAGAATGGACGAGTTGGCAATTATACCCGACTCTATCTTGAAGTTGTTGTAAGAATTTGAAGATTTATTTCCCGAGGAGCTTCCTCAAGGTTTGCCTCCACTTCGAGGTATTGAGCATCAGGTTGATTTAGTACTAGAAGCCACTCTACCAAATAGACCTTCTTATAGACTTAATCCAGATGAAGCTAAGGAGTTGCACAAGCAAGTTGGTGAACTCCTTGAAAAGGGTTATATCTGTGAGTCACTCAGTCCTTGCGCGGTTCCATCGCTACTTGTTCCAAAAAATGATGGTTCTATCAGAATGTGTGTTGATAGCAGAGCCATAAATCAAATTACTATCAAGTATAGGTTTCCAATACCTAGGCTTGAGGATATACTTGATGAGCTCAGTGGTGCTTCATTTTTCTCCAAGATAGATCTTAAGAGTGGTTATCACCGAATCTGGATGTGCGAAGGGGATGAGTGAAAGACCGCAATTAAAACCAAGTATGGCCTCTACGAGTGGATGGTGATGTCTTTCGACCTCTCTAATGCACCAAGTACATTCATGCGAGTGATGCATCATGTTCTTAAGGAGTTTATGGGGTGGTTTGTCGTCGTTTATTTCTACAATATTCTTATTTACAACGTCGAATTTCCATCACATTTGGAGCACCTTCGATTTCTCTTTGAGACCTTCAAGGCCGTCAAGCTCTATGGAAATTTGAAGAAGTGTTCGTTTGCTCAAGAACGAATTTATTTCTTGGGTTTTATTATCACAAAGAATGGTTTGAAAGTGGATGAATCCAAAATCGAAGCCATTAGAGAATGGCCGATTCCTAGAAATGTGTCCGAGGTGAGAAGCTTTCACGGTTTAGCTTCCTTTTCTCGATGATTTATCAAAGAATTTAGTACTATCATGTCTCCTATAACTGATTGCACAAAGAAGGGGAAAGAATTCCTATGGTCAGAGGCTTGTCAAGCTAGTTTCGAGACAATCAAAGAGAAATTATGTCCTACCCCTGTATTGGCACTTCCCGACTTTTCAAAAGTCTTTGAGATAGAGTGTGATGCTTCTGGGCTCGACATTGGTGCTTGTTAATGCAGGAGGGTAGGCCGATTATCTACTTCAATGAGAAGTTAAAGGGTGCCGCCCTAAATTACTTGATGTACGACAAGGAATTTTATGCAGTTATTCGCTCTCTTGAGGTGTGGCAACATTATCTCGTTTCAAGGGAATTTATTATACATTCCGATCATCATGCTCTTAAACATATTCGCAGCCAGGGAAAGCTAAATGGACATCATGGCAAATGGGTAGAGTTCTTGGAACATTACCCCTACATCATTAAGTATAAAAAGGGTGATACAAATCAGGTAGCGGATGCCCTCTCTCGAAGATATGCCTTGCTAACTGAACTCAATACTAGACTCTTTGGTTTTGATTGGATCAAAGACACGTATGCAGATGACAAGGATTTTGGGAATATATTCAAAGCGTGTTTAAAGAAGGTCGAGCCCCCCTATCATGTGGTTGATGGATTTCTTTTTAAAGATGAAAAAATATGTATTCCCGCTTGTAGCCTCCGGAGTCCTTATTGTGAGAAGCCCATTGTGGTGGGTTGGTGAGCCATTTTGGGGGAAAAAAAGACTCTAGAAGCAATCAAAGAACATTTTTATTGACCTCATCTTCTTTGGGATGTCCAACAAATTATTGAGAAATGTATCATATGTAAGAAGGCTAAGAGTCAACTTTTGCCACAAAGACTATACATACCTTTATATGTTCCCACTCATCCTTGGGTGGAAGTCAGTATTGATTTTGTCTTGAGAATTCCACGAACCGCATGAGGATTCTATTACAGTGGTTGTAAACGAATTCTCAAAGATGACTCATTTCATCGCTTGTCGTAAAACCAACGATACCAATCATGTTGCTAAATTATTTTTCAATGAAGTGGTGAGGTTGCACAGATTGCCTCAATCAATAGTCTCCGATAGAGATATGAGGTTTTTGAGTTCATTTTGGAAAACACTTTAGAGAAAATTAGGTACTAAACTACTCTTTAGTACTCCCTTTCATCCTCAAACAGACGACCAAATGAAAGTTGTGAATCGCACATTGGGATCCTTATTAAGGACTATTGTGAGCAAGCAACTAATGAATTGGGATTTACACTTGCCATATATTGAATTCGCCTACAATCATAGTATGTATTGGACAATGCAACGTACACTATTTGAAATTGTATATGGTTTTAATCCACTCACACCAATGGATCTTATTCCGTTGCCCCTTGACGATCTTGTTAATAAGGATGATGCCTCTAGAGCTGAAAAGATTAAGGAATTGCATGAGAAAGTGAGTAAAGTCATTGCTGCAAAAAATGAAGTGTATGCTCGACAAGCTAATCGTGGTAGAAAGGAAGTGATTTTTGAGGAAGGGGACTTGGTGTGGCTGGATTTGCGAAAAGAAAGGTTTCCCTAATAAAGAAAATGCAAATTACTTCCTAGAGCAGATGGCCCCTTTAGAGTTCTAAAAAGGATAAACAATAATGCATACCAATTAAAGCTTTTAGAAGAATACGGAGTTTCTTCTACATTCAACGTACAAGACTTATCACCATACTTGGGAGAAGAAGTAAAGGAATGAGAGAGTCAACCCTTGGATTTGAGGACAAATCCTCAATCACTCGGGGAGGATGATGTACCTCGGGGTCCTATCACTCGAGCCCGAGCAAAAAGACTTATAGCTTATCTAACAAATTGTTATTTTGTAGGTAATACATTACTTGAAAACATGGAAGAAACTCCTATGCATGAAGATAAGGAATCTCCAAGACATCTCATCACTTGGAGTGTTGAAAGCAACGTTCGAACCACTCCCACTAGCCACGGCCAAGTTGGGGAACAAGAACACCAAGCTAAGTTGGACTCTTAATGGGGATTTATGACTTAATCATGCCTTTTCTAGCTATTTTAATTTATGTTTATGGGACTACTAGATGTTTGTTTTTGTTTTTTTGGTTTAATTTTAGGTCAAGGACTCGGTTTTATTAAGGGTGCTTGTCTAGCATGTTAGCGGAGCATCCATGCCCAAAATTTGTATTTTTAAGGGCATTTTTGTAATTTTATTTTAGGGTTTCTTTGGAGGGTTTCTTAACCTCTCTTAGGGAAACTCTAATCTCAGTTTTTCATCAATTAGAAACTGATGCTTTGCCGGTTTTCGAAGCTCTCTCCAAAACACCAAAAAGAGGACTCTTGCCAATGTGACTCATGGTTAGTTTTCAACGAACTTTCCTGCTCAGGTTTGTCTACTTTTTGAGGTTATTTTTTTGATACTTTCTCCCAACAACTTGCCCTAGTTGCTAGCCCAGGAGGAGAAGTAGAAAAGTGGAGAGAAAACGAGTTGAAGTGGCTTCTTTCAAGGAGTCCGTTGAAGTCGCGTTTCTCGGCTATGGAGAATCTGCGGACCACTCGTGATTTTTGTTTCTGTTCATTTCTATTCATTTTGAGACCGTTTCTGTAATTTTAAGGGATTGAAACCCTACCTGTTAAGAAGGATTGACCTCAAATTTGGTAACATTTGGATTTGAATTCGTCATTTTATGAACATTTCTTTACTGGTCGCCGTTTCTACTTCTATGAGTACAGATTTAGAGCTAAACCTTATTCCGTTCATAACTCACGTTCCACAACGAGTTTGAAAGAGATTTTTGAATGGCATTACCCTCTCTGGTAATTTTTGAATCCCTGAAATTTTGGTGGTGTTTGGCTGTATGAATTTTAAGTTACACTTGTTTGAATTTACTGCCTTGTTTTTGAGTTAACCGATTGAGCTCCTTTTGTTGAATTGATAACATTGCACTTGGAAGTGCATCAAGAAGCTATGAAGTTCATAAGAGAAAGAGGAAGGAGATCATCACCTTGAGAGAAATAGAGTGTCATTGGAGAAGAAGAAGAAAGGTAGAGAAGAAGTAAGAAGTGTGCATGTGTTTTCCCATTTGGTGCTACATCACAAGAGATAAGGGTTGAGTGTTGTTTGATGCTTGTTTTGGATAATTTGAGGTTATGGTTTTGGATTTCATTAAGAGCATGTTAAGTGTATTATTGATGCTTACTAGTTCTGGATTTTATTAAGAGCAAAGATTATAGGTTCTGAATTTTATGGTTAATAAAGAGCATGTTGATGATAGTTGCTTGATGTTCATGTGTAAAAGATCATTAGATAAAAGATTATATTCATGCTATTGAAGATGTATTGTTCTGGATTGTTATTGAGTTAAGTATTATTGTGTTGTTCTTGTGGTGCTAATAGATTACGTTCATGCTATCAAAGATGTATTGTTCTTGATTATTGTTGAGTTAAGTATTATTGTGTTGTTCTGGAAGTGCTAATAGAGGTGATTGAAATGCTAGATAGGTTATTATTGTAGATGTGTTGTTGTGTTGATGTTGATGTTTAGAGAATATGCTTTGAATGTCAGGTTATACTGCTATCTTGATAAATATTAAAGGGAATTATTAAGGTGGCGAGGTGTGTTTAATAGATATTAGGTTTTGATCGTGCTTTTACTTAGAGATGTACTATTTTGCTAATGCTTGATGTATTGCTTTGATGTTTTGTTTCATGTTGCTCTTAAGAACCTGGGGTAGATATTGTACACAATAAATGTTAAGGGTTTTATATGTTAATATTAGAAATATGTAGAAATGTATACATTCAAACTTGTTCATGCATCTTGAATTTTAAAAGAAATCATGAAACAACTTATTTAAGAAATAAGTAAAGAATAAGAGTAAGGTTTGAGTTGGGTTAAAATTCACCACTCACTCCCAAGATATTAAGAAAGAATACGGTACAAGTTCATCGTTATGATACAAGTTAACCATTATGGTACAAGTCCACCGATATAGCAAAGTTCATCGATAATCGAAGTTCATCACATTTTTCCTGAGACAATAAAAGTTAAGAAAAGAAAAAAAATGTTTTATAATGCGCATATCATGTTCATTATGCATTTCACTTCTTATTGAGCATTAGGCTCATAGTTTAAGTCTTGTGATGTAGGTATGCACTGTAACAAAGGAAGGAGCAATTGATGGAGAATTTACGCGCTATGGACTTGGTGGCTGGCTAGGCTAAAGGTTAAAAAAAAAAGAATGTAAATGGTTTTTATTTGTAAAAGTATTTGATTTATAAACGAAAAGAATTTTATCTAGGCATTTCTTTTTATTCCATTTAAGTTAAAATGAAAAGTCTTCCACTGTATAATGTAAAGGTTTTAAATTTTATGCACTTTACAAAGAAAGATCGTTTTAAATTGCAATGTTTTAAGAAAAAGGAAATCGGGATGTTATACTTAGGCTTATTGTTTAAGTCTTGTGATGTAGGTATGCACGACAATGAGGAAAGGGGCAGTTGATGAAAGATTTGCGCATTATGAACCTTGTGGCTGGCTAGGCTAAAAGTTAAAAGAAAACATAAATGGTTTTGTAAAAATATTTGATATTTAATCAAAACGAATTTTATTTTTGCATTTCTTTTTATTTCATTTAAATTTCAATTGAAAAGACTTCCGCTACGTACTTTAACGAAAAAAATTTGATTTAAAAAGCAAAGTTTTTAATTTTATGCATTTTATAAAGAAAAAATGTTTTAAATTGAAATGTTTTATGAAAAAAGAAAACGAGTCGTTACAATATCTTTGTGATACGATGTTGTCTATAATGCGAACACCTCCCCTTTCGCAGACGCATCCCCTTCTGTAGATGTCTTCCTTTCTACATATACATTTTATACCATTTTTATGAATGCCCTCTTATAGCCAACATTCCTCTATCTCCCATCTCTCTCCCTGTACAACCTTCCACCATCCCACAAACATAAAAATAAACTCTGATTCCTCGTTGTCTATGAATATTCACCAAACAAAATACCTTAAATTATCATCTCAATCCAATGGACTATAAAACAACTTGAATCTCTCGATCCAACAGACTATAAAATATCTTAAATCATTATTTTAATTCAACATACTATAAAATCACAAGTCATCAACAACCAACATATTTAATTGCATTGCATAAACATATTTAAATATTTTATAAATCCTTTTTAGAGAAATTTTAGTCACTACATTAACACCTAATCTTAGAATATTAAAGGTTGATTTTTGACTTTGGAATGTTCGAAGTGAGTGTTGCTCGGAATTGAGGAGTATAAAGCCCGTCATAGGTACACATTGTGCCGTGGTTTTGCTATTGGTTTGATAAAAATTATTAGCTAATTAGATGTCGAGATATGGCCTAGATTAATTAAATCAATTAATAAAGTTTAAAGTTAATCAACCTTGGTTTTATGGTAAATACGAATAAATCAAAAGATAAAAACGTCTTTTAAACAAGAAAAAGTGGACATAACAGTAAATTAACATAATTAAGTGCATATTAGCGTTTAAACTTAGGTGAAAAACAAGTAGGTCATTGAAGTGTTTTTTAGGCAAAAAAAAAACCCTATGAATTTATGGGTATTAACAATTAAGTTCTTGTCATTCGTTAAGAGTGTTATCAAAGAAATTACATTTTTGTCATATGATCTTCTCCGTTGGATGATTTTCAAAGAGAAACAACTTACATTAGAATGATTTGACGATTTTGACAATTTCTAGAGATAAACAAATTAGAAAACTCAATACCCAAAATTGCCAAGCTCGTCAAAACCATTTTAAACACAGATTAGAAAATAGAGTGTGCATATAACAATACTCTTAAACAGGAGTAATGCTAAATTTACCCCTTAATTTGACACTTTAAGTTTTACCTCATAACATAACATTCATTAATTGACGTAATTAATATCTTATTTTAATTAATTTTACCCCAAAAATGTGTTTATTTTGAATTAAGTTTCCATTCATTTGAAAAAATAATTATTTATTTCTAAATTCAAAGCTAAGACTATCAAATGGGGACTTCCTACCGTGAGATTTATTGCGTTTTCCGTATGAATATATAAGCAGAGCTTCTTCCGCTCCCCTCCTCTCTCCCCGTCGTCATTGACGTTCGCCATGATCGGATTTCCAACCAGATATGCATTTGTATCGCCCTGCTTCTTTGCAGAGGAGGCCTCTCTTTGCTGCCGCACTTCCTGCTAATGACTCTGACGCCTTGGTTTCCAAAATGGTCCGCGTTTCCTCTTCCCTCCTTCTCCGTCGTTTTCTCATCTTTTTCCTCCTGCTTCTTCTGGCTCTCTCTTACTTTTTCCTATTCAGAGAGGCTAACTCCCTTCGATTCGTCCCTCACTTTTCACTCTCTCATTTTGTCTCGTCCTCTGCCTTTCCTTACGTCTTCAATTCTGATGATACCGCTGATTTCCCCCCGGTTAGTCCACTCGGTTTCCTTATTTACATTTCAGATATTTCTACTGATTTCTTGTTCATGTATTTGATTCTCTTTCTATAAGTCGCTCGGGACGACTTATGTTTCTTCATTATTATCTGTATAACAAAATGATAAAATCAATCACAAAAGTGGATTTGAAGTTGAAGTGTTTGGCCTAGATTTTTCTGTATTTTTGGATTTATCGATTTGATTTTACTATCAGCAGTCACATAATAATTTGAAGAAGATGAAAAGGACAATCGAACCTCATATCATATGATACTAGGTAAGTTATTTACTGCCACATGCTAAATTTTTTGCAATCGAGCTGAGAAGGCACTTCTGTACTGTATGAGGCTCGTACTTACCACTAGCTTAATTGAGATATGATTGCTAAGAGAAATATAATGTGTTTGCACTTACATTTGTTCAGATTATTGAATATTTTTCCCCTTTTTGAATTGGATGGATATGCCATTTGAAGGTCAACATTCTCCCATATTTTACCACTTCTTTCTAAAGAATCTTTTTAGGCTGTGCCATAACATGATCAAGTTTAATTGTAGCTTTAAATATATGTAAATTACTGGAAAACTTACCCAGTAAAGTTACATACTAATTCTTTATTGGCAATGGAGATAGAATTCTATGCTTTTGTTTTACGTAGTCATTTGGATGATATTTTAAACTTTGCATATGGTATAGAATGCTATTCGTTGCCTTCTATTTTTTCTACTATAGGAGGATGATGAGTATAGCCTCAAAAAGGTTTTGGATGCTGCTGCCATGATGGACAAGACTGTTATTCTAACGACTGTAAATGAAGCATGGGCAGCACCAAATTCTATAATCGATCTCTTTCTTGAAAGCTTTAGAATTGGAGAGCACACTCTTTGGCTTCTGAATCATTTGGTTATAGTAGCCTTGGACAAGGGGGCGTTTGAACATTGTTTGTCTGTACATACTCATTGTTTTGCACTGGTCACCGAGGGAGTTGATTTTCATCAAGAGGCATATTTTATGACCCCTGACTACTTGAAGATGATGTGGAGAAGAATTGATTTTCTTCACTCTGTTCTGGTTATGGGCTACAATTTCATTTTCACGGTATTTGTCTCACTTTATGCCCATATGTCATTTGGATTCGTGATTTTAAATTATATTAAAGTTTATGATCAATTTTATGAATTATATATTGGTGACTGGGCATATCCATGTATCACTCCTATGAAAAATTATATAACATATAGACAGCAGAGATGAGTTTGGTAGAACCCATGAAGCATAATGAAAACAGAAAAAATGAATTTGGGTGTGTATTGTTAAATGAGGGTGGACTTGGTTGCTTGAGAAATCTATGTTGCTTTTAAATGTAGAAACTGATATGTTTTTATAAAAAAAGTTTTAGAAAACTGATACTTTTGTTTAACATGAGATAGTAGGAGAAATAGTTTTGAATAACTTTATCAAAACAGTCATATATTTGATAGGAATCTGATGATTACTACCTTTTCTTTGAAAAAAGTTCTTTTATTGAAGGATCAAGGAATCAATACAAGTATCCTCTAGAATCCAAGGGTCTAGAGTCTCTCCCTCCCTATTTACTTCCCAATTACAAGTTGAAACCTTAGATTCTCAATACCCCCTGTATATAGAAGAAGTATTATTCTGATAAATTTTTTTTATTCTATCTCAAAATTAAATAAACATAGATTATATTATTAAAGAAAATCCCATTACAATTTTCATCAGAAATTCGAGAGACTGACAACTCTCCTAAACAACATTTCCCCCTTATTCCCATCCTATTTTCCCTATTTAATTCCCCTTGTAACTGCTAAGATAGTTATTACATAGTCTTATTTTCCCTTGTAACTGCTAAAACAATTACTACATAGTCAGTAGGGGTGGGCAATTCGGGTTCGGTTCCGGTTCTGGGCCGGTCGGAACTGAATAATCGGTTCTCGGTTCCGAGAAGTCGGGACCGAACCTGGAACCGATGGGAGTCGGAACCGAACCCGGAATCGACCTCGGTTCTCGGTTCCGGAACCGGCGGTTCTGGGTTCCGGAACCAGCGGTTCTCGGTTCCAAGGACATATTAATGTCTATGCAAAATCTAAAAATAAGCATAAAATCGCAAAATCTAAAGGCACTAAAATCACTTCCATAAAAGGGCATTCCACAAGCATGAACAATAAGCAGGTAATAGAAGAACCAACATCGAAATAAACATTTTGGAAGACTGTTTTTGAAATAATAAAGTTCACGGTTTCACACTGTACCCACCAAGGACATATTAGAAATTGCAATATTGCAAAAGTCTCGCCTAATGAGATGCTAATTCATGTTTCTGCATCCACATTGAATAAGGTAGGGATAAGTTGATCTTTTCTAGTTTATTACCAATAATATCACATATAAAGTTAATTCATTAAACTAAATGCTATGCAGTTGAAGAGATCACCTTTGAGACTAGACTAGTAATAATTGGTCAGACCAAGAGATCATCTCCTTCTTCGTCATCTTTCTCGTAACCATTGATTGCTGAAAAGAACAGTTATATGATTCATTTAACATTAAAAAGTTTCACGAAATATAGAAAAGTATTTATCAAATGAACGCACCTTCATCAATAGTTTCGTAGTCATTTGTTGGTTGCGACGTATGTAAATGACTCTGGGTACGATTAAGAATCCAGCTTTGTGTGCAAGTTATAGCTTCAACTGTTTTCGGTAGGAGGGCAGTACGTGATGAATCAATAACACGACCCCCACAGCTAAAAGCTGACTCAGAAGGGACAGTAGAAATTGGAATGCTGAATATATCTTTGGCAATTCTGCTTAACACTGAATACTTATGTGTCATTAATTTCCACCACCTTAATAAGTCAAAATTAGGTGCAAACTTCTCAGCTCGCTCACTCAAATATTCCTCCAACTCTGAATTTGCAAACCTCTCCATTGAATTATCATAGAATTGTGCATAAACCATGTCAACTTCATTTGAGGGATTTGCAATATTAATATCATTAAGAATCTCCAGCTTATTAGCCGAATCACCTTTATACTGTAAATATAATCGTTCTAAAACATACTCCGTTGCTTTAACATATTGATCAGCTTTATCGGGTCCCATTAGAATTGAGATACAATGTTTTAGAAACTTTGTTTTGCTTCTGGGGTCAAGAAGGACTGCCACGAATAAAAATGTGTTCATCTTATTGAAATGTCCCCAATACTTTTTCAACTTTGTCATCATTCCAAAAGCCATGCTCATCAACGATACATTGTCGCTGTTGGCATACTCATCAATGATCATATTCAAATTGCAAGCTTCCGTGACATATTGGTGAGCTGTAATAGACAAAGATTTCGAAACTTTTATAGTGCTATCGTAAAAGGCCTTTAGAAACTTCACAAATAGTCGAATGTTATTCCAATCTGTACATGTAGGATGACCTTCCTCTTGCATTGCTGTTGCGTAAGTATTATCACATTCTTTCATTTTATCAAACGCTAAAGCATACTTTTCGGCATTATCGAGCATCAAATATGTGGAGTTCCATCTAGTCGGCACATCAAGAGTTATATTGCCTTTAAATGTAATCTTTACACTATCGATGCAGGACTTGAAGAGCCTAAGTCTTTGATGAGAAGATTTAACGTATTTCACTGTATTTCTGACTCGAGCAATGGTATTGTGATGCTCCTTAAGCCCATCAGAAACAATCAAGTTCAAAATATGGGCAAAACATCTAACATGCATATGCTCTCCATTTAAAACCAACCCATCCCAATTTCTTACAGTTCGAACCAAGAAAGAAATAGCAAAATCATTGGATGAGACATTGTCAACTGTTACTGTCAAAACTTTATCAATCTCCCAGCCAAGTAAGCATTTCTCCATTAAGCTACTGATTGTCTCTCCTTTATGGTCAAAGATCTCACAAAAGTTTATTATCTTCTTTTGAAAGTTCCATTCCTCATCAATCCAATGGGCGGTCATCACCATATAACACTTATTTTGTGCCGACGTCCAAGTGTCTGTAGTCAAACACACTCGTTGATTACTTTCCTTGAAGTATGCTTTCAACTTCTCTTTTTCTTTCTTGTACATCTTCTCTATATCTCTGCTAATAGTTCGACGAGAAGGCATAACAAAATCATTCCTAAAAAATTGAAGTAATTCTCTGAAGCCTTCCCATTCGACCATTCTCATCGGTAATTCATCTTTGATTATCATTCGGGCTATACATTCCCTTGCACCCATCTGACTGAATGTTGGCTTATTGGAGCTGGAGCATTGTCCCGCTTCTTTTTTTGTAAATGGCAACTTCCGTTGATTGCTATCTGAATTTGTCACGTGCTTTTTGCAAACTTTTACATGTTTCCACAAACTAGATGTTCCATTCTTTTTTGTATTCGCCGCAAGGATTTGTTGACAATACTTGCATTGTGCTTTACTATTGTCTAGATCATCACTTTCAATGTGGACGAAATGCTCCCAAACATCAGAACTCCTTGTGCGTTTTTTTGAAACATTTTGTGTCATTTCCGCCATTTTGTTTGTATCCTGAAAAATCAACGAGCAACAAGTGATTTTCATTAACAAACATATTTAAACCGATTGTGATCAAAATTAAACAGATTACAAATGTAAAAAACAATGTCAAAAACAATTAAACATATTTTGATCAACATTAAACAGATTGTGATAAAAAACAATGTCAAAAACAGATTGTGATCAACATTAAACAGATTGTAATCAATATTAAACAGATTGTAATAAAAAACATAGTACAAATGTACAAAACTAGAGGGAAAACCAGATTGTACAAATGGCAAAAACATGGCAAAACCAGATTGTAATCAAAATTACTCTACATGGCAACATTCATCAGATAAATTACGCTAGAGCTATTGGATAGTGAGAAAAAATTGTACTTTTTTAATATGTTTTTTATACGAATCAAAAGGTAGTCAGCAATCTCGGATTGAAAGGAGCAGAGCAACAAACTAGACCAGAATCGGGGGAGAAATCAAACTATATTCGCAGTGGTCGTCGCAAATCTCGGTCGCACAGCTTCACAGTCGTCGCGTCGTCACTGGTTCGCACTGCCCGACGCCCGTCGCAGTTTCGCAGAGTTCGTCGCCTCTTCGCAGTGCTCCTAGTACCTTCGCATTCGTCGTCTCACCTCGCAGTCGTCGTCGCAGCTTCGAAAGGCCGATTGAGTGGTCGTCGCAGCTTGGATTCGCCGATCGCGGTTCTCGATTCCAGTCTCCAGCTCCAGCAGCCTGAATAGGGGGGGTCGGGGGAGGGGATTTAGTTTCTAGGGTTTAAATTTTTTATAAGAAAGATTGGTTCTCGGTTCTTGACATATGGAACCGAGAACTGAACCCTATTTCTAATAAGGAACCGAGAACCGATAAACTTTGCAGATTAGAACCAGAACTGAGAACCGAACCGAGAACTGACCTCGGTTCCGGTTCGGTTCGGTTCCTGCCCAGTCCTAATAGTCAGTTATTATTCTTCTTTCTTCTAGTATATGTAAACCTTACAATAGGTTTATCATTACTTCCGGCCCAATGCATTATTAGATTCAATGGAATCTGCGCAAATAATGAAAGACAAGAATATTTTATAAAAGTAGAGCAAATTTGGAGGCAGCCGATGCATCGAGAAACAAAGTTAGTTTATAATAGTGAACAATAAAAGCTGGCCAAGGGAGAATTTTACAACTCAAATATTGAATAAAAGCAATGAGACAAATCAGAGGAAGTTAACCGAATTTGAAATAAGAATAAGAAGATAAAAGGGTCTGTGTTTTAGATATGATGAGAAATACATTGTGGGTCATCAATGTAAGAAAAAATGCTACAAGTACTTATGGTACAGGATGAAAAAGAGTCACTTCTGTGTAATTCACAAGAGAGGAATTTGACTTTAGTGGAAACAGATGAACTGTCCGATCATGTGGAATTGTCTTTGAATTCGGCGGTTGGATTAACTACTCCATATTCCATGAGGTTGTGGGGAAGTATCAAACAAAGAAAGGTAATAATTTTAATTGATTGCGGAGCAACCCATAGCTTCATTGACAATCAGGTCGTAGAGGAGCTACGATTGGCAGTAAATTCCATAACAGCATATAGTATACAACTCGGAAATGGTGAATCCATTCATGGAGACAAAATTTGTAGGAATATGTTACTAAAATTACCAGAATTGGAAATTTTAGAAGACTTTTTACCTATAGCTTTGGGCAATGGAGAAGTAATTTTGGATATGCAATGGTTAGAATCATTGGGTGATATGACAGTGAATTGGGAAGTTGCTGACAATGAAATATAGATTGGGAGAAAAATGGTAAACATTAAAGGGGTCCCAAGTCTTTGTCGAACCAAAATTTTCATAAAGGCAATGATGAAAGCTGTTCAAAAAGAGAAACAAATAATGTTTGTGGAAATAGTTAATTGTGACAAATCGACTATGAAGGGGAATGAAACCCAGTGTGAAGAAATTACGAAACATTAACCTTGAGGACAAAGTTTGTTTTTAAGTGAGAAGTAATGATAAACCTATTGTAAGGTTTACATTTGTTAGAAGAAAGAAAAATAATAACTAACTATGTAGTAACTGTTTTAGCAGTTACAAGGGGAAATAAGATGATAGGGCCGATAGGCTCATAGTCAATTTTACTTACTCCAGAAGGAAGAAGTAAATCCGTTTTATTTTGTTACTTAAAATAAGTGCCGAATATTAGGAAAGTTTTGTTTTTGGTTAAGGAAACAAGGGAGTTATATTAGGAATATTGGTTAGGAGGGAGAGGAGGAGGGGGAGCTACAGACGCTCGAAGTCTGGAAAGGGAGGGAAGGTGTTCCTACCGGATTTGTATGCTTTACGTTTTTTTGAAGAATAAAAGGCACAATTTTCTATTCCTATCAATTTGGTATCAGAGCCGATTGCTTCCTGGAAAAGATGATGACTCGCTCCGAAGCGCACAAGGAAAACATGGCCGAATGGCAAAAGGATCTGACGAATGTGAAGGAGGAATTGAAGAAGGTAGAACGGATCCTGGCGCTGGAACGAAGTATGTTGCTCCTAACGGAGCAGATGGCAAAACTGATCGAAAAACTAGAGGAGAAGTAGAATCTCGGGGAAGCGCAGGAGGGAACCCACAGCTCGAGCGCTGAGAAGGATCGATTGCCTGAAGAGGAAAGACTGGCTATGACAAAAGATTTTTTACCCAGGAGATTAGAATTGTCGATTTTTAATGGTACAGACCCAGAAGGATGGATCTTTCGAGCGGAAAGGTATTTTCTTGTCAACCGCTTGACCGAATCTGAGAAGATGGAGGCAGCAATGTTATGTTTTGAGGGACCTGCCTTATCGTGGTTTCAATGGGAAAATGGAGCGCGTCCTATATGATCTTGGATGATCCTCAAGAAAAGAATTATGGACAGATTTAGGTATTAGAGCAGCTGAAAAAGGATAATTTCTCTTGGTCTATCGAAGCTGAATCGGCTTTCCAGAGATTGAAGACTGCTATGACGTCACTACTAGTACTGGCTTTACCTGATTTCAATATTCCTTTTGTGGTAGAAATGGACGCCTCAGGTTCGGGTCTAGGGGCAGTCTTAATGCAAAATCAACGTCCCATAGCTTTTTTTGGTCAACAACTCTCCAAACAACAGCAACTCAAGTCGGTTTATGAAAGAGAATTGATGGCAATTGTATTAGCTATGTAGAAATGGAGGCCTTATTTGCTGGGGAAGCATTTTATTGTGCGTACAGACCAAAAGAGCTTAAAATTTCTGTTGGAACAACTCATGGTGGCTACTGACCACTAACGTTGGCTTACCAAATTATTGGGATTTGACTTCGAGGTCCAATATAAACCAGGTGCTGAAAATTTAGTTGCTGATGCCCTATCCAGAAGATTTGGGTATGGCGTTGAAGGTGAATGTCAAAACGTTCAATGTGCTAATATGATTGATCAGCACCTACTGGAAGTAGAAGTGGATGCCGATCCTAAATTACGAAAGATCAAGGATGAACTCATTACGGACTCTGCTTTGTATCCGGGTTTTTCGCTTTTTCATAACCTTCTGTTCTTCAAGAATAGGAAGGTGATTTCTAGCTCATCTTGATTTATTCCTAAGATTTTGCGAATCTTCCATGATAGCCAGGCTGGCGGCCATTCGGGAATTACAAAGACAATTAAACGAATTACTAGTGAGCTCTTTTGGTTCGGCTTGAGGACAGTTGTCAAGTGTTTTGTTAATGCTTGTCTGGTGTGCCAATAGAATAAATATGCGGCTCTTCACCCAGCCGGTTTGCTACAACCTTTGCCGATTCCAAATGACATTTGGGAGGATGTCTCGATGGATTTTATAGAAAAATTACCGCGATCGGAGGGAATAGACACAATTATGGTGGTCGTTGATCGATTAAGTAAGTTTGCTCACTTCATGCCGTTACGACACCCATTTTCTGCTCAGATGGTAGCGAATGTATTTGTTGACACTATTTTTCGTCTTCATGGTATGCCGAAGTCAATTGTCTCTGATAGAGACAAAATTTTTATTAGCAGATTTTGGCAGACGTTTTCGTTGCAAGGAACTATTTTTCGACTCAGTTCGGCATATCACCCACAAACAGAAGGGGAAACAGAGGTGGTGAATCGCACGATCGAGGCTTTTCTTCGCTGTTTTAGTAGCGATAAACCTCAAGCTTGGTGTAAATGGTTGGCCTGGGCAGAATTTTGGTATAACTCCACTTTTCACTTGGCTATTGGCATGAGCCCGTTCCGGGCCGTCTATAAGAGAGATCCCCCACCTATTCTACGTTTTGATACACCCCAGAAACCCTTACTTACTGCTGTTGATTTTCATCTTCGTGACCGAGATGAGGTATTGTCGTCATTAAAGTCTCACCTCTTCAAAGCTCAAGATGTGATGCGATTGTTGGCCAACAAGAAAAGGAGATTGGTTGAATTTCAAGTGGGTGATCAAGTATGGCTTCGTCTTCATCCTTATCGGCAGAATTCGGTGCGTAAAAGACTTAATGCGAAGATCGGCCCTCGATTTTTCGGTCCTTATCGTATTCTACAGAAGATAGGAGCGGTAGCATACAAGTTGGAATTACCGGCCGGGTCAAAAATTCAGCCGGTGTTCCATGTGTCCTTGCTCAAGAAAGTTACTGGGAGTGTCACTTCGGTATGTCCCTTGCCAGACAATTTACGCAACGATTCATGGATTATTCAGCCTGAATCGTTACTGGATGTACGACCACAAAGTAGCAATACTTCACAGACTATGGTTCTTATTAAATGGAAACACCTTCCACCTTTTGAAGCGACTTGGGAGGATTTTGATGTCATTCAGTTTCAATTTCTAGATTTTAACCTTGAGGACAAGGTTGCTTTTTGGGGCGGGAGTATTGATAGGGCCGATAGGCCCGTAGTCAATTTTACTGACTCCAGAAGGAAGAAGTAAATCCGTTTTATTTTGTTACTTAAAATAAGTGCCGAATATTAGGAAAATTTTGTTTTTGGTTAAGGAAACAAGGGAGTTATATTAGGAATATTGGTTAGGAGGGAGAGGAGGAGGGGGAGCTACAGACGCTCGAAGTCTGGAAAGGGAGGGTAGGTGTTCCTACCGGATTTGTACGCTTTACGTTTTTTTGAAGAATAAAAGGCACAATTTTCTATTCCTATCATAAGACTATATAGTAATTGTCTTAGCAGTTACAAGGAGAATTAAATAAGGGAAATAGGATGGGAATAAGGGGTTGGGAGGAAATGTTATTTACAAGAGTTGCCACACTCTCGAATTTCTTGTGAAAATTGTAGTGGAATTTTCTTCAATAATATTATCTGTCTTTATTTAATTTGGAGATAGAATCAGAAAATTTCTATCATATTCCTAACTAAGTACTTTGTTTCCTAACTAACCAGCTGTACTATTAAACTGCTAACTAGCAGTTAGTTGTTGAAAGTTATAGGAGCTCAGTATTCAGAGGCTTAGGAAGCTTGTGTTTCCTTCAAGCATGCACGAACTGTATTGGAGGGCTACAAATTGTCAACCAATATAAGCTTATGGTTTGCGGAAAATATAATTAAAAGCTGGGTTTCTATCATTAGCTAATATTTGCAACTTTCTGGTATACAAAATTGCAAAAGCTTAATGTGGCATCTTTCTCGATATTCTAATATAATTTTGATAACCCTCCTGGTTTATATATCACATCAAAATTTTCCCCTTTATTTCTCTTTTGTTTTAGTTAAAGCAAGAGTATATTAATTAGGACAAGTTACTGCACAAAAGCACAAGGGGCATATACCAAGGAGTTTATGATGTGAAAGAATAGTCAAATCTTAATAGTGATTATGATTCAGTTTTTTTCATTAAGGTGCATTTTATCTTGATGGTCATAAACTTTCATATTACCATATAATGCAAATCATCCTGTTTCTTTTATGCTGTCACCTCTGCTTGTTAATAATAACCAATGAATATTTTGTTGTTTGTTCCTCAAGGATGTTGATATAATGTGGGTCAGGGACCCATTTCCACGCTTGGATGAGGATGTGGATTTCCAGACTGCATGTGATCATTTTATAGGAGACTCTAGCAATATAATGAACATTCCCAATGGTGGCTTTAATTACGTTAAGTCCAATAATAGGACAATTGGGTTTTATAAATTTTGGTATTCTGCTCGAGAAACATATCCTGGATTCCATGATCAGGATGTCCTTAATAGGATCAAGTTCGATCCTCTTGTCAATGATAGTGGATTGACCATGAGATTCTTGGATACTGCTTACTTTGGTGGACTATGCGAACCAAGCAAAGATTTGAATCTAGTTTGTACTATGCATGCGAATTGTTGTGTTGGTTTGGAGAGCAAGCTTCATGATCTTCAAATTATGATAGAGGATTGGAAACACTATACTATGATACCACCAACTTTGAGGAGATCATCAACTACATTGTGGAGAGTTCCGCAAAATTGCAGGCAAGAGACACATTTTTTTACGTTCTTTGGAAGAACATACTACATCAATTTTTCTCTCATAATTATCTTTCTAAGGTTGGTTGTGTTGCTTTTGTTTTGGCAGTATTCCTACTTGAATTTACACCGACTGAAAACATTCAAAACAGGACATTTTTGCAAAGGTAAGAGTTGTAAAATTCTTGTACAGATGAATCCCAGCTCTTTCATAGTATCTTCAAACTCTCTTTTTCCTGGAGACTTATCCTGATTGTTCAAATACATGAGAAAAGAACGCAATCTGAGAGTTTTTTAGGCTTTGTGCTGCTTTAGGTCAATCAGAGTTATGAATTCTTACTTTGCGGACATCAAAGATTAGATCTGTTAACGATGAGGCCTTCTTAGCCTGTAGGCAAAGTGATAGTACTCAATATATGCATTCTGTCAGAGGCTTCATAGTTTTGCACTCAATTTCTGAAATCAAACTGAAACCACCTCATCATAATTGCGCAGTATATTTAGTTATGAAACCATGTTATGCACAGTTGGGTTGCATAATTAATAGTTCAAGTAAATGCTCACATCGAAAGTTGACTCCGCGCAGCTAAGAAGTCAAAACCAGTTAAAAATAAGTAACAACATTAGACAATAATAATCTCCACTTAAAATGTTCAAATATTCATAAAAATTTCCAAATCAAACTAAAGGTAGGAGGTTGAACATTGAAATATAAACAACTAATTGTTTTTTAAATAACTAAGAATAATAAAACTTCCTCAAGCCTCATCTCTAATTTTGGATTTTATTATCTAATCACCAACATCGTTGTCTATGTGCTCACTTGTATGGCATAGAGATGGTGATACACATGTGATATAAATTCCTCCGAGAATAAGAGAAATCTGTAATTGGTTTATATCAAAGCAAGAACCTTGGTATAAAAAAATAGAGTTGTATGGAAACCACAACTCGTTACTTATATTGAAACAAGAATTTTGGTATAATGGAAATGCCACAAACGAGAATGGAATAACCATTTGATAAGTTGAGAAAGAATGTCTGATGGACTACAAGGTCCAATTACAAGAGGCAGGGCCCATTAGTGTGTCAAATGAAGGATCTACCAACTCATGAAGACCAAAAGAAGACAACACATATTTTACTATGGAAAGGAGCCCAAGAAGACAACATTGAGGAGGAAAAATGATCAATGCAAGAAGTGATATGGAAACCTTTCCAATCAGCCAAGCAAGAAGACAAAAGGAAGGCCAAATATTGCATGGATGTGGAAACCATCTATGTGGCAAAACTTGAAAAGAAAGTAGTTACAAAAAACCATCAAAACTTGGAGGAAAAGAACGAGAAATAAGTTAAAATAATCTACTTTAGTAAGTCGCCAAAACCTAGGTTTAGTAACTAGCATATGTATGGTCGAGTATTAGTTGTTTCCTATCTTGTTATTTTCGATTCTATGGTTTGTAATTGACTTATATAAAGCCACCTATTGTAAATGTTTTAGACAATTGAATTTAAATATTGAACGTTTTTGCTTGTCTCTTGAAATTGGAGTAATTCCTCTTTCCTCTTTGGTGTGTTATATCTAAAGTTCATTTTGGTGTGTTCTATCTAAAGTTCATTTTGGTGTGATATCCAAAATTAAGATTATTTTGTAAGTCGAATAACCTTTCTTATTAATATCTATGTTCTTGTTCCTTGTAATAAGAATGTGTGAAGTGGTGTTCAACTTTCAAGAAGAGTTATATTGGTGGAGTCATGTATACGAGAGTTCAAGTTGCGACTTCTTGAATTTTCGGTCAATCTAATTCATTTGTGCATATTTCCAAATTCGTGGTGATTTTTATCATTATTTTTGGAGGAGTTATTTTTCCTTCATCAACATAGTTGTTGTCCAAATTTCGTGAAGAAAGCTTCTAAATTCAGTGAGATATTGATTTTCAAAATTAGAGTTTCATAAAGTGGATTTGCAGCAAAGCATAGAAAGTCTGCCAACCAGTCGATCTCCGCCCTTCAGCCGATCAACCGCTTTTCGCCTTCAATTTTGCAGACGATCGAATCTGTCTTCATCCCAGTCATTTATCCACTACGTTAATGAACCGCCTTGTTATATTAAAGAAGCCATTAGTCGTTCAACTCCCTTCAAGTGATCAACTACAGGTTATATAAAATCTGAGATTTTTAAAATAATTTTAAAATGTCACGTGTAAATTTATCCTGAATTTTCAGTCAAAAGTGAAAGAATTGACCTATTTTGTCCCGTATCAGCGACGTGTACATTTTTTCGTAAACGGTCAAACTGGGGTTTTCAAGCAGAAATTTATTTTCAAAAATGTGGTTGGAAATTTATTTTGACCAAATGAATAATCTCGACTAACGTTTTAAATGAATCGGATTTTCAAAATAGGAATTGAATAAGATTTATTTAATATATAAATTATGGGAAAATTAACACCACATACTCTATAGTTCGCAGTCAATGACAAGTCAAACCTTGGAGATTTTTTTAACAACTAAAATCCTGAACTATGGAAAAATGTCGTTGGAGACCTCGTAATCACGATTTCCATCCAGCACTGTCGACTCTAATGCCTCGGTTTAGTCTTTGTCAAGTACCGTTGAACCATGACGAAGGACGTCAAGTTATTCCTTGTAGATATGTGTGGGTTGCTGGGTTAAGTAAAAAGTGCGCTGCTATTGTGGCTCTAGAAGCGGCCTATATTGTATCCATAAACTACCCGCCTTTAAATTGTTTTTGAAATTTTGCATATAGGTGTCAGATGCAAAAATGATGACACACTTGCCCTGCAAACTCTTTGACAACTGGCACTAGCTCCTACAAAAAATAATAGTATGAGTCAAACATTGGTACACAACGCATAACATAAACATATATGGCAAAACCAATCAACCATACCTTTTGTTGGTCAGAAATGATTGTCCACCCATTACCGGACGGGGCGTTGAGATCCTTGAGCAACAAGTCCAAAAACTAGCTCTAAGAATCCATATTTTTTGTTTCAACTACTGCTACAACAATTGGATAAATTCCATTGTTCCCGTTGATGCTGACAGTAGTGAGTAGGTGGCCTGGAGTCGCTCCCTTCAAGTGGCAACCATCCAAACAAATAACCAGTCTACCACAGTTTAACAGCCCCATCTTACATGCAGCCAAACACATGTACATCATTTTAAATATACTTAGAGTCTCATTGACATACGACCATATAAGCTTATATTGCTTCATGTCATCCTCTTCATTCATTTTTCTAGCCACATTTCTTGCCCTTCTAGCAAGACTAGGTGTAATGTTGACGTTAAAATCCTTCCTGACTATCTCAATTATGGAAAGAAGGTCCTAATTGGCCTAATTTTTAAATCTGTCCAAGTAATGCATTGCCACCAATTTGGCAGAGGCATGGCGACTTTTCATATTTCTTGACCAAGTGTGAACATCGTTATATCTCTTGATTTGAAACGTCATTTCACCTTGTATTTTTTATGCGTGCATCTGCCACGTGCATCTGTCTTGGCAGGCAACCCTCAACCAATGAGAGTCACTATGGATGAATTTTATCCCGTACTCATTCTTCAATACATAATCAATGATTTCTTCTCTAATTTTATTCAATGAACTATACTTCTTGTTAAGCCCCATACCAGCGTACCTTCTACCTGTGATGGTCATCAAGGCCTACTCTCAGCCATGTTCATGTCTTCATCATTGGATTCAGATAATGAACAGATATTCTCCTTGTCTAGAGTTGCCGAGAAGGAATGCACCACTATAGCTGTTTCGTTTCCAATTGCACGTACATCATGTGCCAAAACTATGGACATAGGCTCCACTTCAAATAGGCAGTTAACAGATTTCTAAACACTCCCAGATGCCATTGGTGTTCAACAATTACTAATGCTTCAACTTCACCAAAATGTGGTACACTTAAGCTCTCAGAAATCTCTAAGTGTAACGTCCCCCGATGCTCCCAATACAATATTGTCCGCTTTGGGTCGAAGCTCGCACTAGTTTGTTTTTGGGGTTAGCCTAAAATGTGTTGTACTAGGTAGGGAGGGTAACCATGCTTATAAATCATGCATTTTTGAATTCTCCCAAGCAATGTGGGATTGTGCACCCCCACTGATATGAGCCGGACCTACACCTGGGTCTTTTCTAGCCTTCACAGGGCGGGCTGCCATACTAGGGTCAGCAAATCACTGACAAAATTGTGATGAGTGTAGTGTGAATTTATACAAGGCAGATGATGAAATACTTTCTGAGGCAAAAAGTTGACATTCTGCTGCAGAAGGTTGATGTTGCACGGAGGCAAGTGAACGTTTCGCTGCACAACGATGTAATTTTTAATAAATATTGACGTTCCGTAGAACGTCAATATTAAAACATTAACATTCATGTTCCACCGCGGAACGAAATTAATACGTTTAACGGCTGAAATGACAGCGATGTTTGTGATAAATTTTTTTTCATAGTTCAGTGGTTAAGTTGTTAGAAAAAATACTTTAGTAGTTGACTTATCATTGATCACAAAGTACAATGGTTGATTTGTTAATTTCCCTTTGTTATTCTCTCTTTTTCTTGCTCTGGCCACATATATCTTAAGGCAGACCTAATCTCGATTATTAGTTCACACTATCTCTGTTCCTCATAATTTACTTCTACAGAAGTAAAATAGCTCTAATAAGTTTTTTTTTTTCTTTTTTATCAAAGAAGCAAAATTGAACTTTCACCCGGAGGAAAACTCATGAGGTGCACATACCTCCCTCAAAGGAAAATATCAACTCCATTACTTGCTCACTTTTAATTAATATTGGGAAATTAACAAATCAACCATTGCACTTTGTGATCAATAAAAAATCAATCACTAAAGTATTTTTGCTAACAATTTAACTACTAAACTATGAAAAATAGATGCTAAAGATATCGTTGTCACGTTTGCTGTTAAAAAACGTTGTCGTTCAGCACAAAGAAAAGTCGTCTTTCCGCACAAAGAAAGACGACTTCCTGTAGAAGAAAGACAACTTTCCGCAAAGAAAAGATAACTTTCTGAGAGGAAAGACGACTTTCCTCAGAGGAAAAATGACTTTTCGTAGAGGAAATACGACTTTCTACTGCGGAATTACAACGTTCCTCATAGGAAAGTTTGCAAATAAAGAACAAATTCATTGTTTTCTTCGTAGAAAAACACAGACAACACAGACAAATTGATATTCTCCCATGTACAGTAAAATAATTTTAAATCATCTGAAATCTATAATATTATATACTGTTTTACAAAATCTTCTAAATAACAAAACTAAAAAATAAAAAAAATCAACTTATACAGTATTTTTTAAAATCTATTCTCCATGGGAATTAACTCTTTTCCACTGAAATTTCTAAATCACGAGTTTTTGGACTTTTTCCATAGGCATTATCTCTCGAGTTTTCAAAAAATTAACGACGATATTTGGTCCATTCATTTATCATAGTTTAGTGTTTAAGTTATTAGTAAAAATTATTTAGTAATTAACTTATCATTGATTTTATATTACAATAATTATGTTATTAATTTTCCATTAATATATGATCTATAGGAATATAGATCCAACTTTTCAAACTCCAAGACCTTTAAACTCACTTATAATTCCAAATATGGAAGAGGTCAAATTATTTAAGACCTTGGACAAATGTGGGCCTGAAGAGGATTTTTCATAACTATGGTGAACTCTTGCTTCTCAGACAGATCAACGTCCTCTCCTTCCACACCTTTCCACTCAAAATTCCAAACCAAATTGGCAACAAAATACTCCAAATGAAGGATTGCCAACCCATGCCCTGGACAGATTCTCCTTCCTGCACCAAAAGGCATCATCTTAATCTCCTTGCTTCCTGTTATGTCAAAATTTACTACCTTTCCATCGTCTTCTTCCTTTATAAACCTCTCAGGTTTGAACGTCATGGGATCTTCCCATACTTTTGGGTCCCACCCCATGACGGCCACCATGAAATTTACTGTGCAATTTTTGGGGATGGTGTAGCCTTCAAGCTCTACATCCTCTCTCGCTGCATGAGGCAGCACAAAATGACCTGGCGGGTGCCTTCTTAGACCCTCCAAGACAACTGCCTTCAGATAATGGAGCTTACCTAAATCTTGATCTTTCACCTCTGTCTCTCCCTCCCCTACAATGGCTTTTAATTCATCAAAAACCTTCTTCTGAACATCTGGGTACTTCAGCAAATTCGCCATTATCCATTGCAATGCTGTGGCGGTGGTATCCGTACCAGCGTTTAGAAACTCTGAACATAAACTGACTAATTCGCTATCTTTCAGCTTCCTCTTCTCTTCAGGCAGATGCAGATCCAGAAGAGTATCAATGTAGGCCACCACTAATCCCTCTTCCTGACTACTATTCTTCCTCAACTCTTCCTTAGCCTTGATACGCGCCTTTATCAGAGGAATCAGCACATTTTCTAAATTAGCTTTGAGTTGATAGAGCAACCCCCAGCGCTTACGAAACAAAATTTTGGACAGACTGGGCAAGAAGTTGAGGATATTGAAACGTCTTAAACTCAATGACAGTTCACGCAGTCCTTGCTCAATTTCTTTGATTTTCGATTCTTCCAGCGTATCCCCAAAGCACATCAACACCAGCAAGCAAAACATGGCGTGCTGGAAATGATCGACAACGCGGACGGCGTCGCCGGATTTGGAGGAAGATTGAAGACGCTTGATAAGAATCTCCAAGACCCACTTACGCGCACGCGAGTAGGACTTGATCCGAGACGGATGGAGAATCTCGGAGGTAAGATTCCGGCGGAGGAGTCGCCAGGTGGAACCGTAGAAAGAAGAGCTGATGCTGTGCTGTTCGCTGCTGATGATCCTGTTATCCGCCAGCGGCGATGGGCGATCGGCGAACACAGCACCGTTCTGGATTAGGGCGATGTGAGCGACGGATCGATCGGCAATGAATATGGATGGGCGAGGGCCGACTTGGATGGTTGCGAGAGGGCCGTGTTTGTAGCAAAAGTCGGCCAGAATAGCCTCCAGTTCGAGGCTTGATTTTCTGAGCCACAAGAGCTTTCCGACGAGGGGAATGGTAGCAGGCCCCGGGGGTAAGTTGACTGACCGCTTGGAAGGGAAGAGAAGGAAGAGGATGATGGGTCGGAGGACGAGAGAGACGCAAACTGAAATTAGGATGATGAACAGAATCTCCATTTTAGGCAGTTTCCAATTTATCAGAACAGAATCAAAGATGCTTACTTCAATTTGATTTATGTGCCCGCGATATTTATCTCACTCAAGGCTGACCTCCAAGTCCACGTTACCGCTTTGATCTTTTGGAATAAGAAAAAAAATATTCAAAAAAATAATAATTTATTGAGGGTCAAGGGTACTTTAATTTTAAAATATTAAACCAAAGTGTGGGGGTCGTTTACAAATTAAATATTAAACTATTTTTTTGACAAAGCAATCATCAATTGATTAGCCTTTTAAATATAAGCAAGGAAAAATGACAAATCAACCATTATGATTTTCGATCAATGACAAGTTAACCACTGTGGTATATTTTTTAACAAGTTAACCACTAACGTATGAGAAATTGACAAATCCAACATCGCACTCAAGTTAACCCAGACAAAACTGCCTGGACGCAGTGCCTGGATGCCTCGTCTAGACAAACAAGTGCCTGGAGGCAGGCCTAGACACCGCAGTGTCTCTGGAACTCTCTATATGTCATGCATGGCGTTCTCGATCAATTGTGTTTCATGATTACTTCGAATTCATTATGTATATGTTTTACGAATGCAATGTTTTTATTGGTGTTTTGACCTCTGCACTTTCAAACTAGCATAACTTTTGCTACAAGTATCAGAATTGAACGCAGGAGGTATCAAATCAAAGCTCTCTCAAAGCTCTATAATCTTTGTGGGGTTTACCCCATTCCCGCCTTTCTCAGCCCCAAAATCAATCGTTTAAGCCCTCAAATTTGCGATTAAACATTTTTCCAGACCAAGCATTTGTTTGATCGCAAATTTGAGGGCTTAAACGATTGATTTTGGGGCTGAGAAAGGCGGTTATAAGGTAAACCTGATGATAATTATAGAGCTCTGAGAGAGCTTCAATTTGATACCTCCTACGTTCAATTCTGATACTTGTAGCAAAAGTTATGCTAGTTTGAAGGTGCAGAGGTCAAAAAACCAATAAAAACATTGCATTCGCAAAACATATACATAACGAATTCGAAGTAACCATGAAACACAATTGATCGATGCATGACAAATAGAGAGTTCCAGAGACGCCGCGGTGTCCAGGGGCGTCCAGGCACTGCGTCCAGGCAGTTTTGCTTGAGTTAACTTGAGTGTAATGTTGGATTTGTCAATTTCTCATACGTTAGTGGTTAACTTGTTAGTAAATATACCACAGTGGTTGACTTGTCATTGACTGAAAACCACGATGGTTGATTTGTCATTTTCCCTATAAGTAATTTGAATCTTGTTGTTAATTTATTTTATAAATTCAGTACGTATATATGACATTTTTTATTTAACCATTAGCTATAATCAAATTTCTAAACTATTTAATAATTTATAACATAATTTTAAACTTTCTTAATATCTCGACAAAATTAACAATAGTTGAAGAAAATATCGACAAAATTTGAAATTGAGTTAGAAAGGCCTAAAAGAGTTCAAAATGGGTTAAAACACATTATTAAATAGAAAGCATGAGATACACTTTAAATTTAATAGATCAATTGACAACGAAGCCCAAATTATAAATATTGAAAGGTTGTGATTCAATTTGTCAAAAAAAAATAGTTGAATGTCTAATTTGTAAATAGCACAAAAAGTTAAGATCTACATCACACTTTATCATTTTTTTTACTACATCCATTTGTGTTGCCATTTCTATAATCCTTGTTGGATCCTCTTTTCTTTCCAACTTTGATTTGGTTACAAAATCTGTAATACCTCGATTTTTTATATCAGAATTTAATAAGGATAATTAGAAAGTAATTGGGAGTATTTGGATTAATTGGATAATCATCAGGGTATTACCAAGAACGTATTCGTTAGATTATAATTTATGAGAATTTATTAGATGATAATTAGTATTAATTAAGAGGTGTATTATATTGGATAATTAAATGGAATTAGAATTTAAAGGAGAGAAATATGGATTGAATCGGTTTGGTTCGACTCAGTTCGAAAATAGGGATTAAGTGAAGAATTAATATAATGAGAATTAAAATGAATAAAATGAAATTAATGTAAATGAAATAAAAAATGTGAGGAATTAATTAAATAGTGAAAGAAGGAAATTGAAATAAAAGTAAAGGGTTAAATGGAGTAGATGAAGGGTGAACCGATTTTCCTCGAACTGGTTCGGTCTAGAAACAAAAGGGGACAATTGTCCCACTCGTGTTTCTGGAGTTAAGGAAATGTGAGAGGAGGAGAGAGAGCCGAAGAGGGAGAAAAGAAATCGGGGTAGAGAGAGGGAGAGCGATGGCGAAGAGGACTGAGGGCGAATGGGAGGCGACGGCGACGACTCGGGTTTGGCGTGTGTGGTGGTGCAAGCGTGTGTGGGCTGCTGGTTGCCGGCGGGACGTACCGTGGGCACGAACCGTGCGAGCTAGGGCATGGGTTCGTTCGGCCCGATTTCAATCGCGATTTGGGGTTGCGATTCCCTAGCCGAGGTAAACTCTTGGTTGATTCTTTGATGCTCAATGTTTTGGCATTGCATTTGGGATTGGCAGTGATGAAACGTAGGGACGAATCAGCAGAGGAAGGAACGGCTGGGGTAGGGTGCTTCGGTTCGCGAGGGCAGTGGCTGGTTAGGCCTGTGGTTGGGTCCGAACCGATTTACTGGCTCTTGCTCTAAAAGACAGTAGTGTGCAGTTCGATGGAGAACGTGAGAGATAGCCTCTCGTGGAAGGCATGGCCGAGGTGAAGTCAGGGCATGAAGTCTACGGCAGAGGTACGGCACGGTGTGCTTCTTCGGTGAAGTAGAAATGCAAAGGAAGGGGAGGACAGTGAGGGGTGTTCTGTGATAACACTCTGGAGAGGTGAGGCACTCGGGTGCTTTTCTGGAAAATGGCAGAAGAGTATGGGATGGAGTGGAAAATTGGGAGTGATATGCTGGAGCTGTGTATGTCTGTGCAAAGAATGAGGCAAAGGGGTTATGTGAAGGGCGATTCTTTCCTGGAAGCCAAGTGAAAGTTGAAGGAGATGCAGGGAGGATTGAAGCTGCTCTCTGGTAAGTGAGGTCCTTCACTTTATTCTGGATTTTATGGATGTCTAGGCTCTGTTAATGGATGAGCTACATTGGATATATACCCTCTATTGTTGGATGATATACATAAGGATTTTAGTGATTCCTCTCTGATAATGAATCTGGTTGATGAAAATGTTGGATATATGCTTTCGGTTTCTTTGGAATGAACCAATAGTTCAAATTGAGAAGATTAATGTTCTGTAATTATTCTGGTTATTGACTGTGTGGGTGGTTATTTTGTTAATGAACATTTGGGTGACATATACTTTGCTTGCTGTTATTAGTTTTGAGAAATTTGTTAGAATGAGCTGTCATGCAATGAGGAAGGATAAATCTTCTGTAATTTCTGGATGTGTGGTATTGCCTTCTTCTAATATTTATGGCTGTGAGCAATTGTGGAGAGTTCACGATTTTGGTTAAGTTAAGCAATGGAAATTGTAAAATGATTAATGGTGTTGGCCTCTGTGAAATGCTCTAAATGTTGGATATTATATGATATATCGGAGAGTATAAAAATGAGTTTTTTTAATTGGTTTATTGCTCTAAAACAAATGAAAGGATTATGGTTGTTAATTGTTAAGCACTCTTATTGGATTTGATTAAGGTATTATGTAGGCGTATTTATAAATGGATAAATATTGGTTACTTGGATGATTTATAATTAAGGGAAAAACGTATAAATTAAGGTTACCCTTTTATTGACTATTAAATTAATGGAAATCGTTAAACGGTAGGTAAATTATTAAATAATAAACGAGGAATAATGGTATTAAAGTTAAAGTTCTTAATTGGCAAATATTAAGGAATAAATGTTTCTAATTGTGAAGGTACTGAAAAAGAAGAAAGATAGAATTAAGTGTTAAACGCTTTAAGAAAATGAGGTTAAGTGATACGCGTGTGCTTTGGTCTTTGGAGCCCTACATCGCAAGAATAGAATATGCAAATTTCGTTGTTTATTGCTTTATTAGATTAGTAGATTAATGAACATATCTATTGTTTTAAAAGCATGTCTACTGTTGTTTATAGCACGTTTTGTTGTTTACTGTTTTTACAGCATGTCTACAATTTTTATAGCACGTTCTGTGAATCGCACGTTGAGTGTTTATTTATAGTCCTTATTTATACGTTAGAAATTGTATGCATTCACAAGTATCATGCATTAGGATTATCAAAGATTACGAAAATGGTTTTCATGCATAGTTTTGAAAAGGAAATGAAAATGAAACAATGTACAAACGAACAATTAAGAAAGATAAATAAAAAGATTTGTGTGGTCCGGTGGCTTAGCCCATCACATAAACAAAAGATAAAGAAAAGATAAAGGTTTGTGTGGTCTGGTAACTTAGCCCGACACATGAACAAAAGATAATGAAAATATAGTGGTTTATGTGGTTCGGTAGCTTAGCTCGGCATGAGAACAAAAGAAAATAAAAGAAAAGATAAGTAAACAAAAAGAACATAAAAGAGAAACATATGCGGATACAGAAACAGAAACGGAAACGGAAACGGATACGCAAATAGTATGTGCACAGATACGGAAACGAGAACAAAAACGGAAACAGAAACAGAAACAGAAACGGAAACGGAAACAGAAACGAGTCTCCAGAAATGAAAACGGATATGGATATGGAAACAGACACAGAAACGGATACGAAAACGGTATGCGCATAGAGACAGAAACGGGAATAGAAATGGAAACAGAAACGAGTCACCAAAAACAGAAACAGATACAAATACGGATATAGATACGGATACGAAAACATACACGGAAACGATATGAGCACAAATACAGAAACGGAAACGAAAACGAAAACGGAAACAGAAACGAAAACAAAAACAGAAACGTAATGAGTTTCCATAAATGGAAATAAATACAGATATGGATACAAAAACAGACACGGTAATGGAAACGGAACGAAAACGGAAACAATCACAGATACATAAAGAAAGTACGAAAACATGAAAAGATAAAAGTTAAAAAGAAAGAAAAAGAAAAGAGAAATTGCATACGATTTTAAATGGCACAGTATGTACATCTTAGGTATTATCATTTACTGAGCGTTAGACTTATAGTTTATGACTTGCGATGTAGGTGCAAGTACGAATGAATATGATGAACATATTAAGGAGCAGCTGATGAAGAATTTGCACGGGCGAGACTTGTGGCTGGTTAGGCTAACGAATGTAAAGAGGAACGAGTTTTGTAAAATATAAAGTAACACTTTATTCATTGTCTATAAATGAACTATTTATGCTTCCGCTACATTTTTAAAGAAAAATGATTTTATCAATCAGTATTCCGCTGTTTATAACGATTTGAGTGACGAGTCAAAGTAAAAGGATTTTAATGGTTCAGTTATATGAAAAGAACTCTAATGTTGATTTAAAATATTTTCCGCTATTGTTTATAAGAGAAAGAGAAAAAATTTTAAATTTCACATGATTTTAAGGTAAGAAAAACCAGATCGTTACAATATCTAAGGCATAATTGTAGCTGCTTTGTCTCATGCCATGAAAAGTTGTTAGAATTGTGCCTTACAATAAGTTAATATTGTATGGAATGTTTCATTTATGAACATTAACTTGTAATAAATATATATGCTAGTCAAACTTATGCACATGTGAACTATCTAGCTATGTTTGAAATATAATTTTCTGATGAGAGAAAAGGGGAAGAATTTGACTCTAGAGAGAATTGAATTGTTCAATCTTCGATAAAACTAAATGGCCCGCAGCGGGAGACTTAATGAACCAAATAAGTAATAAGAGATATCCAATGCTAAAAACATCAGGGTAATATTGTAACACCTTGAAATGTAAGTCCATTTATCTTTGTAAATTACACATTTTTTTCTTTTATTTTTTAGCATGGCAAAAGACTTTTCTGTTTAAACTTTATAACAATAATCTAATAAATCATAGTTTTAGCAAAACATTTATAAATTATTACATTATCACTTTCAGTTTCATTTTACAAAACATGTCCTGTAACGATTTGATTTTTCTTAAGTTTAAAATCACGTAAAATTTAAAACTTCTTTTTCTTTTATAAAAACGGAGGAAGACAATTCTTTTATAAAACCCTTTTTACAAATCGCAATGGAAAACTTCTGTAAATAAAACCAAAGATTTGAATAATACAATAAATAAATCTTTTACATTATCTTTACAAAACCTTTTACAATCACTTTTCTTTAAATGCATTTAGCCTAGTTGGCACATCCGAGAGATCATACCACTTGTTGATGATGAGTGGCAGATGAGTCATTGAGTGACCATCCATTTTCACTGATGACGTTTTCATACAAAAAATGATGTTAGCATATTTTGTGATTATAGTTGTCTATGTATACAACAGATTTTGATAAAGCCACATCGAGGCCATGACCCAGATTTGTAAAATGATCAAGAGTTTTAAAATGTTTAAAATTCCTGTATGGTAAATGAGAAGCATAAAAGGGTTTTCAAAATAGGAAGAAAATAGTTTTAGCATGCATTGCATTTATTATAGATTTTCCTACTGAGTTGGTCACTCACCTCTTAGACTATATTTTTCCCCAGGTTAGGTAGTAGGTTCGGTGTACGATCTTGCGTGTGTGGCAGTTGGGTGAAGTTGGAGATCCCCGCTAGGCGTCTTGATCTCCTCGTGGATAGGTGGAGGTTTGACGATTCAACCCTTCTGTTTCAAGTATGTTGAAATTTTAGTTTTAGTGTTGTTCGATTTAATTCTTGCGCAATATTTTCCTTTATTATGCTATCATGTCTCTAGTTGATCACTCTGTGGGCCCCAACCCATGTTATTGAGCTTGGGCTTGATATTATCTCGTTCAGTCTTCAGCATAAAAATTCATGCCTTGGGCTGGATTACCGGGTTCTCTTCGAGAATCGGGACACTTGACCCGACGGTTTTGTTCAGCCCGCCTCCGGGTCGTGACACAAGAGACATCCATTGTGAGGCTAGCAACATTCGTAATTGGCTGAACGATGTAGTCTTGGGTCAAGTAACGTCCGTTATGGAAGAGGGATATCCGTCTTAATTGAGGAAATTTGCGCATTTTAAAAATGCGTACCTTGCACCCTTCAACTGAAAAGAATTTGGTGTCCATTATGAGCGTCCATTCTAATCTAGGGGCATCCCTTGCTCGATTCAACAACCATGGATTGTCGTCCGCCATCATTTTTGGAAAATGGCAGATTCAATTCTGGTTTTCAATCTCTATTAGGACGTCTTTCGCTCAATCCAACGGCCATGGAATGTTGTTCGCCATCACTTTTAGAAAATGACAGATTCAATGCTGACTGTCAATCTCAATAAGAGATGTCCCTTGCTCGATCCAACGGCTATGGAATTTCATTCGCCATCGCCTTTGGAAATTGATAGATTCAATCCTGGTCGTCAATTTTGAGCGGGGGACGTCTTTCCTCAATCCAACGCCCATTAACAATCGTCGCCATCGCCCGAGAATTGTTCCAACACCTGATAACTGGTAGGAGGGACATCCCTCACCCCTAATAATTGACGCCCTTTGTCTCCGTTTGATAGTCTTTCCCTTCAACGAGACAAAGGCGTTAACATCGACGGATTTGGATGGGAAATGTGATTGCAAGGTTGCCGGCAAGAATTTTCTATAGTTCAGGGTTTTAGTTGTTAGTAAAATTTCTTCAGGATTTGACTTGTTGTTGACTGCAAACTATAGGATTTGCGATGTTAATTTCTCTTTTAATTAGTACTCCTGTCCAAAAATTCTGCATAAGACCTTCCATTTGAGTTGTTTTGTTATTGTCAAAGTTTGAAAAGAATCTGTAAAACAGTTTCATTCCAGTTGTTCACAACTTTTGGAGTTGTCTATTGGTGATGCATCATATTTTCAGAAAAGATGAACCAAAATATTTTCTCATGCAAATGATTTTCATGTAAGAAAAATAAAAATAGAAGCTTAAATCCTTTAAATTGGCAGCAGAACATCATAGTATGGGGAAATATTCTTACATTTTTGCAGTACCTCCCTGTAGAAATTTTGCAGTACACCTCTTGAAGACCAAACCCCTTTTCTCTTCTAATCACTCACTCTCAACTTCACAGAACTTACTCAACAGAATACTCTCTCCCTCCCTTTCTCTTTCTTTCTTCTCGGCAACACAATCACACCCTCTATTTATAGCTTTCATTGCCCATTTTTAATTCACCAAATAATGCAACCACTCAAAAGTGGTGCCCATAAATTAACTCTCATAATGGAAAGAGTGGCTTAGTCACTACATACTGGTGCAACCACTAGTACTAAAAAAAATGAAAGTTAAGCCACTTAAAGCACCAAAACAGCCGTTGTTGAAAAACAACAAAGCTTTACCTGTCCTACATGAAAATCCAAAAATTTCTTTTATGTTCGATTTCTTCCACGTGAAAATAAAAAATTTCTATCATACTTGACCTCTCCCACATGGCCGAGTCTTTAACTTAATTCGTTCTTCTCTCTTTTCCATTTGCATTTTAAATAATTTAATACTTCTTTTTTCAATTAATCAACTTAATTTCTATTGCTTAAAAATTAATTTTATACCTTAATTAATCTAACAATATTTCTACCTTAATTTTCTTTACATTATATCAAGTGTACCATATGCAATTACATAACGTATTTTCTTTTATTTGTTCCGTAAAATCATTTACCTTATACATAGAGGAATTTATTCAAGTATTACAAAAACTCTTTCACCCAATTTCACATTATCCATCATCTTTTGATTTTGTATTTTTCCATTCCTCTCAATTTTGGCTTTCATTTTCTACAACTATCTCTTATATTTCCCCCAAAACTATACCATTTGGTCCTATTTTAACCATCCCAAAGTCGACCCTTAATCTATCATGCCCCCTTAATCCGATTGCATCATACCCTTGCATTTGGTTTTGCATCAACCTGTTAGCCTTAATTTTTGCCTAAATTTCTGCAATATTGTGTACTTGCATAAGACTAAATAACTTTGGGATCATTGTGTGCAATCACATTGAAAATTGAAAGTTGTATGTTTAATGAAATTGTTTGCTTGATTTTAAATACTTGGTTAAGTAATGAATTGATGAGGGGATTATTAAATTGATAGAAGAGAGGGAATTGAGTCCACGGAAAAATTAAATAGAAATTGAACTAAACCAAACCTTAAACCAAAAAAAATACATATTTGGGTTTCAAACGCAACTTAAAACCGTGGTTTTTTTCCTAATTTGAACAAAAACTTGAGCCCAATAAAAAGCTCAAAACTAAGATCAGGGCCAAATATGAACCAGAACAGGCAGAACCAAATTACAAAATTCAAATTCCTATCCCGACCTCAATTCTGTTTTGGTGCAACTGAAACAAATATTTGGGTTAGCTTAGTTTTCTTTTGGCAAAAAACGAACTGAATTGACCTTTTCGCCACCTCCAGCAGTAACATATCTAGACACAGGGTTGCATGTGGTTAGAAAGTGATGGGTCACTATAGGTTTTGTACAATTACACATTGGAAGAACTCACGGCAGAAGACAATGTTGGGAAAATGTGATACCTTCCTCTCCTTCAGGGCTGTTTTCTCTCGACCAATTGCGAGTCAGCAAGGATCATGCTCATGAGATGTTGTTGATAACACGAAAGATGCAAATGACAAGCTAAAATACCCAGCAAAACAATGGGTTTACACTAGTATCAACAGATAATCAAAGCTGCATTGTATTAAACTTCATCTTCATAACATACATACGAGCTATATAGTTGTATTTCTAAATCCGACACATGTCATTGTGACTTGATCCAAAAAACATGGATTCATTAGGAGATATTGAAGGTTCAATGACTAAAGCAAGAACAAAAAAATGAAAGAAAAACTACAACTTTTCGTGAAGAAAATCAAAGAAAAAAAATCCACAATCCATGATCCAAAAGACATTGAATTTTCTAAGCAATTGGGAAGAAATAATAAAGGAAATACAAGTCAAAGGATGCAAAGAATTGTTATTAATATGAAGGACCAAAGGAGTGTAGCGCGCATCTTCCAAAAACCCAGTCCTGCGCAGTGCGCATCAAGATAGCGCGCGCAACGCACGCATCCAACAGCGCACCTGCTTCATCGACCAACAACAATGAGCTTGCATACCAGGGCATGCCCATTCAACCATCCAGCAATATGCAGCCCATGGCCCAACGTGCATCCACGCAGTAAGTGCACGCTTGGCCCACCGGCGCACAACACATGGGTCCAAGTCCATCCTACCCTTGCGCTTGTGTTTCTTCCACCTGCGCGAACCACATATTCATCGCGGACCAATCCTGCACAGGCACCCCTGCGCCCGACCCAACCTGTAGCCCATCCGCCTTACCCTTGCGCGCGACCCCACAGCTTTTTGCGGCTAGCGCGCCTCATCGCTTGGCCCACCGCGCAACCCAGCATCACCTTGCGCCAAGCTTCTTTTACACGCAACCCAACGCACACGTTCTTCACACCAGTTGTTGTCCTAGTGTAAGTTCACCAACTGCCTTTCGTACAGACCCATGACCCATCTCTAGCGTAGCCCATGCGTGCTCCACCCTTGCAGCCCAATAGCAGTCGTGCACCTTCCTTTTGCTTAGCGCGCCTCGCCACCAGCCCTCCACACGCCACTTTCCATTCTGCATGCACCCTTCAATCTAGTTCTTTTTAAATTTATTTAAATTTAGTTTGATCTAGTTTTCCTTTTTTTTTTTTTAGGATTAGTTTTAGGCAATAAAAGCACATGAGTGGAACCATAGACTTTAGACTTTTGATGGATTTATAAAATTGATCTTTTAGCTAGTGAGAGATTTCTTCTCTTTGGTTCTTTGTGAAGAACTTGATCTTCTTCAAGTATTTACTTGAAATATCAAACTTTTGATAGCTTTGGTTCAACCAACAAGTTTGGTTAGGGTCAAACTGCTTATCTTGATAACTTTGGTTCTAGCCGATAGGTTTGGTTAGGGTCAAGTTACTTAAGGATTTGTGATTATTCAGCGTTATTGTAGGGTTTAGAGTTCTGTAATACCCTAGGTTCGCATCACTTTGAATGCATTATATAAATTGGGGCCGAGTAAAAAGGTCACAGCTAGAGAATTATTTAAATAAAATACTATATGAAATGAGCACCACTATTCAAATTTATACCCACCTCTATGAGATAAAAGACTCAGAGAATTAGTATTGAAGTTGCCAGTGTAAAGAATGTATCTATGTCCCCAAAGAAAATATATTCAACTCAATAAAAGATGGCGATAAAATTTTAGAAATTTTGAACAAACCCAATTATAAACTTGGCTCAAACCCAGGGATTAAAGGCTTGTAGATAGATTGATTTATACTTTTCATACAAGACCAGACACATCGAATGCAGTCATTCCTGTCATTTGAGGTCGCCTGACCCGACTCAGTCTATAAAAAGCTAGTCGAAGCAAGATTAAATAGGTTGTTAACAAATCAAATGTCTGGAACTACACCAAAATGATTGATCGAAGATTTGGTCTGTGAATGGTAGTCCCTGGGTTGTTTCTAAGACTATACCTAACCTCCTTTCGGCTCAAACCTTGGACTTGAATAAGGGCTTATCTTTGGCTCAACCCTTCTTTCCATATTATTTCACTATCAACATTACTCCTCCCTCGTACTTGAATTTGTCCTCAAGGTCCATGTAGAATAATTTCTAGTGCAGCCCACGAGATGATTTGAATTCAAACCCATAGAAAAATTGAGGTCCTCCCCCTTAAATTTGGGTTCTTCTCTCCAAAATTGAACTTTGTCCAAGCTAGTTGAAAATAACCTTCTTCAAAGACACCTCTCCTTCATCATTATTTTAAACAAGCCTATTTGAAAATACTCATCTTCCTTTGATAACTTTAAGTCAATCTTACCTTTCCAAAATTATCAGTCAACCCAATCTTGATAAGGGGAACCCTAGCCGGATGGAAGATTCCAGCCGCCATCACCCCTGGAAAATGTTTAACTCCATCAAAAAAGGACATCTTGCATGCAAAACCGTCGTTCTTGAAGGATACTGTCTTTCCTGTGCTCGACCATTTGAAATCAATGACTATTAGAGGTTTCCATTCTACCCTCAGTAGTGGAATGCTTTGCTTTGTGCAACATTGTGCAAAGGGGATTATTAGGCCTCGTTGCAAACCTGGCCAAATAGAAGCATAGGTAACCATCTCCTCCAGACTGGAGCTCTTCCTATGGCGACGACTGGCATTTGCTAGTGCCACACCCATCGAAACACACAATCCCCAATTCCCTCCCCCTGATACTTTCTTCTCTTCGTATGGCTGGAATCAAGAGACACCCCAAATCCCCCCATATTTCTTTCTGCACAAACAAAATAATGAGGCTCATCCTCTCCAAACACCTCAGAAAGAACATCCCAACCCTTCAATCCAAGGTTGGACATGGACATTACAGCTACCCTTGCATTTTTTCTTAAGAAGAAGCAACGTTTGGGCTCTCATCTGAAACATTCTCATTTCCATCTTCTCTATCTGAACACTGCTGGAAATCATTTTTGTGCGACTCTACTACCATTGATGCACAAAAGAACAAATCTAAAGTTAGTCCAGCAACAATGCTACAATAAAAAATTAACACTAAACTAACATGAATCCAAAAATCTACAAATTGGAATCCTAATCTCTCTAAACAAAACAAAAATAACGATACTCAATGATATTCCATGAACTCCTTTGTCCATTACATGCATGATATATGACCAAGTAACCTCCTTTTGATAGAATAACATTCCCACTACACCGAGTCGACTCAATATTTCTGCAGGAGAGACAAAATGTTGGTCAACCACCTTTGACCTGGCAAAGCCTTCAATGGACCGACATGGATCATATACAATGAGATCAAAATCCAAACTCTGTAAATTAACCTGAAGGCAGTTTCAATAAGGAGTTAAGCAACCAGAAACAATATGAAGGCTGTTTGAAGAAAAACAGTGGAACACAAAACACGTCCAACCATGCATGATATACTATCTTCTCATTGTAAAGAATCATTGGATGATCACGTGAAATTCGCTTGACAAGCTTCTTTGCCAAGACATGATTTTCTTTTATCTTACCTGCTGTATAAATGCCGGTTTACTAACCAGTACCCATACTATGAACAAGATTCTACATACCAATGCGCGGGTAAAGGACATGAATTTGGTACCAAAAAGTTATAGGAATTAGCAAATAAATATGATGTCAGAGAAAATGTTAGGCACCCCTTGGATCAACAGAAAAATACTGTATCGGATCAGAAGATTCTTATCAGTAAAGTTTAAAAGCATTTTGCTACAGTCATAAAGTGCTTCATTGTTTTGAAATGTTGAAACAAAATAAATAAAGGTTCTTATACACAATATTAAGGTTTTCAGGTTTTTGTACATATAATCAAATAGGTAAAATAGAAAAAGTACCTTTGATGTGATCTGAAAAACACATAAAGATAAAAATTCATTAGGAGTAATTGGTGCCCCAAAGACTAAAGCAATAATAAGGAAATTGAAAGAAAAACTACGACTTTTAGTGGAGAAAATCCAAGAAGGAGGACTCAAAGTCCATAATCCAAAAGCATTGAAGAAAAGATAAAAGAAGAGATACAAGTCAAATGATACAAAAGGAGACTACTTTTTCAAAGTCTCAAAGTTCCACATACAGCGCACGCATTCAGACAGTGCAGGCAACACGTTCGCCCACTCACCAGTTGCTACGTGACCCAGCAAACGGCCCATCAATGCATTTGTTCCGACAGCACACGCGGTCCATCAACGTATCCTTCCGTTAGTGCCTCGAATTCCAAGCAGATCAGCCCGCCCGTGCTCCCGCACGCTTAATCTAACATCCAATCCATCAGCAGCCCTACAGCGAGCCCACCCACATACCTTCTTCCGACAGTGTTGCGCCTTCTTCGCTGAACATCTGCTCATGCCTAGCTGCATTCTCTGCTCGGCCCAGTCATCCGCGAACCATCTCCAACATCCCGACTGTGCGTGCATTCCACGCAACCCAAACATCCACCAGCTGCCTTTCGTCGGCCCAGCAACAAGCTCGCGCACCTGCGTTTCACCATTCCGACAGCGTGCGCATCTCCAACGGCCCACACCTCATCAACAGCCACTTACCTTCACCCATGTGCCCACCTGCTTCACCCGCACGCCCACCTGCCTCACTCGTGCAGCCCACCATCTATCATAGCCCATTCCGCACACATCCATCATTAATCCATTCTGTGCATGCTAGCAGTACCCTTCCATCCATTCCTTGTGTTTAGCCCATCTTCAAACAAATCTTTGCCCATGCATAGGAATTTCAAGTCAAGCACATGCCAAGTGCATGTCATTAATTAGTTAGATTTAATCTTATTTTTAAGTTATTTTGAATTAGTTTTTCTTATTTTATTAAGATTAGATATATTTTATTTTTATCTTATAAAAGCACCTTATGAAACCATTGTTAAATACCTTTTAATTAATTGAAAATTGAACGTTTACTTGCAAGAGAGAGTCTTCTCTTTGGTTCTTTTCAAAAAACTCGATCTTCTCAAGTATTAACTTGAAAGATCAAACCTTTTGATAGCTTGGGTGCAACCGACAAATTTGGTTAGGATCAAACTCCTCTTCTTGATAACTCTGGTTCTACTTGACAGGTTTGGCTAGGGTTAAGTTCTTTTTTGACCTCCGTTGTCATTCCGCGTTTTTGTTGGGTCTAGGGTTTGTTAATATTCTAGGTTCGCATCAATCTATTAATGCAATTCTTATGGGATTGTATTGCATGAGTGTAGATAAAAACTTTCAAAATATACGAGAGCAGCTGCCAATAAAAATTCAAGATTGCAGCAGAATACCTAACAGAAGTAAAATATAATTATTTCGCAATGTAAGATATAGTTCACTAATATGGAAAGAGATTAAATAGAGATAAAATGTTATAAAATGTATAAATAGAGATAAAATGTATAAAAGAAAATGTATAATTTGAATTTACAAACAAATAGAATTTTAATCACACAAAAAAAATTCCTCTGGGACTTGAAGATCAATGCCTCAGCAACATGAATCGGACGCAAACACAATCCTCATCAATTGAGTTAGTACACTTACAGTATCACGTTGACTGCCGTGGACTAAGCGTGGAAGAGAGTGAGAACGTGAGGGCAAGAGATGAAAAGAAGACATGAATTATTCTTAGACATCACAAGATGTTATGTTCTTCGCACTGCTTAAATGTTACCGTTAGAAGCCCAGATTGAACTGATTAGTCTCTAAACGAATAAAAAAAGTGGCTACTTACCATGATCTTGATCGCCAAATGCAAATGCAAATGCTTATATAAATTTGAACGCGCACTGACCGTTATCTCCCTCTCTCTCTCTCTCTCTCTCTCTCCACGCTCTCCCTCCATTCTTCATCTCCCTCCTTCTATAATGGCATTCGATATAGAGATCAGGTTGCAAGGGTTCTTCCGATCACTGTTACGAAAGAGTCATTGGAGATTGATAAAAGCAGGAGAAATAGAAAGATGACGAGCTGGATGAAAGATTATGACAAATGAAATTGTATTACCACAGTCATTACATAAAAATGCAGTTAAAAGATGATAACTGCCAGTAGTAATAGAAGATACAAAATGTAAAGAAGAGTTACAGAATGATAACAGAAAACTACTTTCAACTTCTCTTCTAGAGTTTCTCTTCTTCTTCCTCTGAATTCTTCTTCTTTCATTCTCTGTAATTTCTGCATTACTGGTATAATCTAGTAACATTGGTGCTCTCATTGAGTTTCTACTATGGCGGACGGTACCCGTTCTCAGTCTATTCATAATTAGATATTGGACGAATGCCGCAATAAACTTTCCACTCATGATCAACAGTTCTTGGATTTCAATACTCTGTTGAAAGAAATCAGCGTCAAGCTTAAATCGATGGAAGGCAGAATAGAGCAGCATATTCGTAATCCCATTCCGGCTGCTGTGGAAACTTCGAGCAGTAAAGGTAAAATAGCAGAAAACTTTGCTGAAAATTCTTATAAACCGATTCGTTCTTTAAAGCTGGATGTTCCTAGATTCAATGGCGAGGATCCAAATGGTTGGATTTTTAAAGCTGAACGCTTCTTTGATTTTCATGATCTGGAGAATGAACAACGATTGAATATTGCTTCTTTTCATTTGGATGGAGCTGCTTTGCGATGGTTTCAGTGGATGCACAGAAATAATCGCATCACTACATAGCGTGATTTTTTACAAGCTCTGTTAGTCAGGTTTGGTCCTTCTGAATACAGAGATGTACAAGGCGAATTGTCTAAATTGACTCAGACTGCGGCTGTTATAGATTTTGAGAATCGATTTGAATTTTTGATGAATCAGACAGTGGGTGTCTCATCTTCCTTCTAGCAGAGCTGCTTTGAATTTGGTTTGCGCGCTGATATCCGCCGAGAGGTACGTGCGCTGAAACCAAATTCTTTAGATCAAGCCATTAATTTGGCTAAGCTGATGGAAGATAAATTGAATGTTCAAGAACAAAAAAATTTTCCCAGTAGAACCCAGTTGCAATCATCCTTTAAATTGAATAATTCAGCTCCGCCATTACTTCCTACTCCAAAGATTTCACCTAACCCAAACATTTTGAATGTTAAGTCTTCTGCTATTCCTGTTAAACGCCTTACTGCTGCTGAGATGTTGGAGTGTCGTGATAAAGGCTTATATTATAATTGTGATGAAAAATTTGGTCGTAATCACAAATGTAAAGCGAAATTGTTTGTGTTGATGTTAGCAGATGATGATAGTGGTAGTTCAGATGATGTTTCCTTCTTGGAAAATTTGAGTACTGAAAATACAGATGTTCATGTTGATGATATACCTGCCATTCGCTTCCATGCCTTAGCAGGTCAGACATCCCCTAGAACAATTCGATTTACAGGTTCGATTGCGGGCAAATCGGTACAGATTTTGGTCGATGGAGGCTCTACTCATAACTTCATTCGTGATCAGGTGGTTAAACAATTTCAATTAATTGTTCAGCCTTCTAAACATTTCAAAGTTTTAGTGGGCAGTGGAGAAGAATTAGCCTGTAATGGCTTATGTTCTCAATTGGAGGTTAATATTCAAAATCAAAAATTCTGCATTGATTTTTTTGTCCTCCCAATACAAGGAACGGACATTGTTTTAGGAGTTCAGTGGCTTGAACTCTTGGGTCCAATTACTACCGATTATAAACGTTCTATTATGAAGTTTGAATGGCAACATCAGATGGTCACTTTACAGGGTGAACGCCCACTCTTACCTTCTCCAATTCATTTTCATCAGTTGAAGAAGTTAGACAGATTTGATACAGTGTCTCATTACTACTGCTTACAGTCACAGATAGCTTGTTCAGATCCTGCTTTATTAAATCATAGCACTGATCTTCATCAATTGCTGTTGGAATTTGGGGATGTTTTTCAAGACCCTGATGGGCTACCTCCAAACCGAGAGATTGATCATCAGATTCATTTACAACCGAATGTAGCTCTTGTTAATGTGAAGCCTTATAGGTATCCTCATTTTCAGAAGCAGGAAATTGAGAATTGGTAGCAGAGATGCTAAAGGCTGGAATTATTCGACCAAGTCGAAGTCCGTTTTCTTCACCGGTTCTTTTGGTTAAAAAAAAGGGCACTTGGCGTTTCTGTATAGACTATAGAGCTGTTAATAGTTTGACTATTTCGGACAAGTTTCCAATTCCTATAGTGGATGAACTATTGGATGAGTTACATGGTGCAGTCATATTTAGCAAAATTGATCTACGAGCTGGATATCATCAGATTAGGATGAACGATGATGACGTTTCAAAGACTGCATTCAGGACACATGAGAGACATTATGAGTTTCTTGTCATGCCGTTTGGTCTTACAAATTCCCCTTCAACATTTCAAGACGTCATTAATGCTGCATTGAAGCCGTTTTTACGAAAATTTGTCATTGTATTCTTTGATGACATCTTAATTTACAGCAGCTCTCAAGCCGAACATGCCAATCATTTGCGACAGGTTCTTCAGTGTCTATCTGACAATAAACTCTATGCCAAAAAAAGCAAATGTTGTTTTGGCCAAAGTTCTATTGCTTACCTTGGCCATATTGTATCAGCTGCTGGTGTAGCTCCGGAATAGGAAAAGATTACAGCCATAGTAGACTGGCGTTGTCTGAAAACTGTTAAACAACTTCGCAGGTTTTTGGGATTAACTGGCTATGACAGAAAGTTTATTTGGAATTATGCGGTGATTGTAGCCCCTTTAACAGATTTGTTACAGAAGGATTCTTTTAAATGGAGTAATAGAGCTGATGATTCTTTTATCAGTTTGAAGAATGCTATGGTTTCAACTCCAATCTTAGCATTGCCTGATTTTACTAAGTCTTTTGTAATTGAAACTGATGCTAGTGGCTTTGGCATTGGTGCTGTTTTGTTGCAGGACAATCATCCCATTGCATTCTTTAGCAAGAAATTGTCTTCCACTTTGCAGCAAAGTAGCACATATTTTTGGGAATTGTTTGCTATTACTGAGTCCGTGAAGAAATGGCGACAATATTTACTAGGCAACAAGTTCACTATTCAAACAGACCAGAAAAGTATACGTGAGTTGATGAATCAGGTAATTCAAACACCTGATCAACAAAAGTTTTTGGTTAAGCTTTTAGGATTTGACTTTGAGATTGTCTATAATCCTGGAAAGAACAATATTGTGGCTGACGCTTTATCTAGAAAATTTGAAGACAGTACTGCTGAGGATTTTTCTTGTTCAGCTCTGTCTGCTATCCATTCTGATTTAATAAATAAACTGAAGAATGAAACTTCTTCTTTATTGGATTTGCAAGAGTTAGCTGCTCAGATTCAAGCTGATCCTCTGAAATTTGCAGATTACACATTACAAGGCGGACTCATTCTTCATCATGGCAGAATTGTGGTCAGTAGAAATTCTGTTTTTCGTACTGATTTAATTCGAGAATGCCATTCGTCTTTAAATGCAGGTCATACAGGTATTCTACGCACAATTAAACGACTGCATTCCCAGTTTGAATGGCCTAATTTACGTCATGATGTTCATCATTTTGTGCAAACGTGTCCAGTTTGTCAACAAACTAAATATGATCGACAGAAAGTTGTTGGTTTATTGCAACCATTAGACATTCCGGCGAAGATTTGTGAGGATTTTTTGATGGATTTCATTACGGGTTTACCTTGTTCTAATAAGAGTACAGCTATTTTGGTAGTGGTTGATCGGCTATCAAAATGTGCTCATTTTATATCATTACCGCTGTCCTATTCGGCAAGCATTGTTGCTGAATTATTTGCCAAGCATAATTGTAAGCTCCATGGTATTCCGAAATCAATTGTTAGCGATCGTGATCCTATTTTTTTAAGCAAGTTCTGAAAAGATTTGCTACATCTTAGTGGGACAACTCTGTTGTATTCTAGTTCTTATCACCCGCAGACAGACGGCCAGACGGAGGTAACTAATCGGACACTAGAACAATACTTACGATGTTTTACTATGGATAATCCTCATTCTTGGGAAAGATTATTACATTGGGCTGAGTATTCCTATAATACATCATTTCACAGTTCGATTGCCATGACTCCATTTGAGGTAGTTTATGGCCGTGCACCTCCAGTGTTATTAGATTATGAACCAGGCCGATCTCGTATTGAAGCTGTGGATTTCGATTTACAAAGACGCCATGCACTTTTACATCAGCTTAAATTAAATTTACAGCAAGCCAGAAATTGCATGAAGACTTTTGTGGATAAACATCGTAGTGATCGTCATTACATAAAAATGCAGTTAAAAGATAATAACTGCCAGTAGTAATAGAAGACACAAAATGTAAAGAAGAGTTACGGAATGATAACAGAAAACTACTTTCAACTTCTCTTCTAGAGTTCTTCTTCTTCTTCCTCTGAATTCTTCTCCTTTCATTCTCTGTAATTTCTGCATTACTGGTATAATCCAGTAACAATCACAATACAACGTCCACGCCCAATCGACAACTGTTCTCCATATCCATTGGAACGGCTGGCGTCGTGTTTTCCTGCGCACCCACTCTGAAATTCTGCCGCCCACCGAAGATGAGCTTCTGGGTCCATCCGCTTCTGCGCTGTTCGGCTTTAGTTTCGGTCCAGTCTCAGATTTGCACAGCCAGATATGGCGCTCGCTTGCAAGCCTCAACTTCAGATCTTCGGTCTGCAATTTTCTATGCCCCAAAATCAAGGCCTACACCATCGGTTTCGCAGCCACTCGTCCCGGTCCGCCCTACCCCTCCATGATCATCTTCGCCAATCTGAACTTCATCGAAAAACTCTACGTTGATTACATTCACAGACCCCCGGTATTCAGTCAGTTCCGTCAATTGGCGGCTTCCGGTTCGGTCGACGAAACCTTCATTCTGGGTACATCAACGGAGGACTTGGGTGGTGCGGACGACGAAGAGACCGTTGGAGACGACAACAAAGGCGTTTCTGATTCAGTGATAGAGATGCTCAGAAGACGGAAGTTCCAGTGGAGAGGAAGAGAAGAAGAGAACTGCAGCATTTGCCTGGAGACGTTCTCGGATGGGGAAGAAGTAATCCCGCTGCGGTGCGACCACATATACCATGAATCATGCATCGTCACCTGGTTGAAGAAAAGCCCGAATTGTCCCCTCTGCCGTCGAGAAACATAGCTTTGGTTGTAACAGGTCTCGTTACATCCTTCCCTTCTAGTTGCCGTCCTCTGTAAATGAAAGAAGATGATGCTGCTTCTCCTGCATGAGTTCTGTTTGGTCAGCCAGCTGTGGCTGCGTCAAGTAGGCTTTTCAGGGGATCATTTTTGAGATCCGACCTTGTTTGGATTGTTAGGAAAGATGTAATTACTTTGAATATACATTTGCTTTTTATGCTTCATCGGTTTCCAAGATTCATCAATTTATGCATCACTAATCACAACCCAAATGGATTTAGATTCATCCTATAAATTAATAATATGCATCGTAAATATTCTATGCAAAGTGATAATAGAAGGCCTAAAATTTTTAATTTAAAGTAACCTCACCATTGTACTTTTATTTGACGTAACATTTTTTTTTGCCAATTATTAATTTTTATATTATAAATACTTAAAATAATATGTAATTTTAACTAATAAATAAAGATCTACATAAGAATATATTTTATCCATAAATTTACTCACCTTCACATTTTATTTTTGTATGCTTAATGCCAACACATAATTCAATCAATTATTTTTTAAGTACATAGGGATTTCTCCATTCCTTTTTGTTAAGAAGGTATTGAAAATTGTATCATGACTTGTCACATAAAAATATGTTGAATTTGTGTTTGAGTTGTTTTGATAAAAATGTGATGAATACTTGAGCTTAGAATATGATGAAAAAATGATTTAGGAATGAAATTCACTTCACTTTGGATCAAAATATGAAAATTGAAAAAAAAAACTACAATTTTGTGTTTATTGCCACTACGTAAAACTCTCAAGTTAAAAGTGTAATGACCCAGTTGCACATTTAATAAAAATGTCGAACTAAACGACTTGATTCTCGGAGAAGACCTAATTTTCCAACCCAAAGCTATATTCATAGCAAAAGACTTGAACATTAGTCAAAGTCATAACTTATACGAAATGGGTATAGGTCTACCTAGCGATCTCAAAAAATAACTATGGAAGTAAAAATACATAAATTAAATCCAACACTATGTAGTTCAATCCCAAATATCCAGCATAATCCAAAACGTTATATAATAATTCTAACCATTATCCTTGCCAAGAATTTAAATTACAATACAAGAAAAAAATTAATGGAAGTTTCTCGGCACGAACACTAACAGTCCTAACTGCTATTGTCTTTACCAGGAAAGAAGAGGTCATTGGAGTGAGTAACCAATTCAGAAGGAAACTTATATTAAATGCAATGCAATGTAAACTTGTTTTATTTATTTTTTCATCAAAACCATGATCTAGGGAAGTATGCATCAATTAAAATCATTTTCAAAATTTGTATCATCATTTTAATGATTATAATCATGCAATGCAAAAATATCATGTGTGTCGCAATATAAACATGTAAAATCTACATACATCTAACATAAAGTCAGACATGTTGTCAAATAGTTATCGTCAATTTTCATATGTGGCAAATCACAAAAATACAGTTTTGAAAAATAGTGCAATGCAACTAAGTGCAAAATTCCTACCTCGGCAACGATCTCTCTTGTTGAACCGATATATTTCTAATTGGAGGAAGGGGGTGTGAATTAGTTTATTTAAACTTTTTTCATGCGATATTATAATTTTATTCACAAGTGTGTGTGTGTGTGCGCGCCCGCGTGTGCAAGTTATTATAATGACTATTCACATGGTGTTCAAGTTATTATAATGACTATTCACATGTTGTCACTCTTTGCTCTTGACTTTTGCGGGGTGCCACCTTTTTCGTTTCTCTTTTTCTTTCTCCTCTTCACAAGAAGTTGCAAGTTTAGGCACAATTGAAAGTGAAAACTGTAATGACCCAATTTTTATTTACTATAAAATTGCGTGAAATTTAAAACTTTTTCTTTTATAAAATCAGAGTACGACTTTTCCTTTAAAACCAATTGTTAAAACTCTTTATTTTCACCTTTATCAATTTCAGCAGAAGTAATAAAATCCTTTGAATGAAATGCAGCGGAATGAAAACAAAGTATTAAAGTGTAGTAATTAATTTACAAACTCTTTTTCTTTTTCTTAAACTCTTTAGCCCAGCCAGCCACAAGATCTACCCGTGCAAATCCTTCATCAACTGTCTTTGACCTGTTCACCTGTTTCTCGCACGTACCTACATTACAAGACCTAAACTAATGAGCCTATTGCTCAGTAAGTGATAGGCTAAAATGCAATGCAGATGAGATGCATGATCACACGATGCATTACAGAGGAGAACTGTATCTCATCTGTTAACCAGGGCGATGGATAAGTCAATTGATCTCGTGGCTTAACTGTATTTCCGACGAGGAAACACACCAATAGGGGTGTCACCACGAGCCATACTCATATACTTTTGTTGAAGACACTGGGATTTCAGAACAAGAGAATTGAAAATCTTATGATCCACGTGACTTAACCGTACCTCACCGCCCCCTAAGTGGGAGTAGATACTCCAATAGAGGTGTCACCACGAGAACTATTCCCAATCCTCCCGAACCCCACATGCCTATTTACATATATTAAGTATGACATGCATTATCTCATGAATACATACAATCCTATATGATGATATAAATGTCTAATAAACATATAATTAAAAGAACCTAAATCTAGTAAACACACAACATACAATCCTAATTCTTACGGTGTAGGGTCTGAAGACCAAAGCACAGTAAGTATCAACTTACCAGGCGTCCATAGCTCGTTTTGCATCTTCTCTCTTCTCCGTATCTTCAAAACCATTTCCATCACGTATTATTAACCTTTCTTCTACGACTCATTACTTTAACACTTTCACTAGCACGACGGAATAACAATATCCACAAGAGTTGCTCATTCCATCAATGTGACATAAAAATATAGAGCTTTGACTTCACAAAACCAAATAATATTTTATCACAAAACCATATTTCCCACAGCAGAGTAGAGAACCATTTAATTCCCACATTAACATGGAATTATCAAGTGAATAATTTACTAAGTTAACTTCCTATATCCCAAAACAGCAGAGAATCATTTGAAATTAACATGTACCATCCCCTACAACAGTTATGAACAGGGAACAACTCTTATCTTCCAGACAGGCAACCAATAGATAGATTCTAACCAACAGATAAGCTTCATCAACTAAACAACCTCTTTAACCAAATTGTTGGATAACACTTCGTCTCAATCAATAATTTACAGATTATTACCCAGCATCATAATTCAACAATAATGACTGAAACATAGCAAAACACTCTTCACAACACTTAATCACAATTATTTCTACAACTTCCAACATAGACATATCTCTAATAAATCATCAATTATTTCTAAAGCAATAGTTAAACATGGCACCATTTCCAAGCTACATAACATATACAAATCTGAAATCCATAATAAACAGAGAGCACTATCCAATATTCAGAGTTGAACATCATCAATAGAACACTATATTTCAACCACGGCTCACAGGACAAAACCAAATCATCAAACAGTGAAGTGTCATCCATTAAATCCTTCACAGCACAATCAAAGAGACAGTGCATAATTCCCATATATTCCAACTTACATACATTTATCAATAAATCCAAAAATATAACCTCACCAACAACATCTTTCATTAATCCAAAAGCAGAACATCAACGCAGCAGGACATGCAATACTTCTATTCATTTCAATTGGTCATTAACAGAAGCATGCTAAATTAACAGAGAAGGGCATTACCTGAAGAGTGCATAACCGATTTCTTCCAGGAGTACACTCGGTCTTCAACATCTCATAGAGACCATCCCACACTCCGTTTCCATCTCTCACACTTCTCCACGGTTTACATACACATGACAGGAATCATCTCTCACTTCATCTCTGCCAGTTTTTTTTCACACACCCAGCAACACACTTATCACATACAGCTCTCGATCCTAACATTTACAGAGAGCATTCACCATTCACCCGAGCTTTTCTACACCAATTGATTTATAGCCAAGAGAAGACCTCCAGTGACGCCATTGCCAGTGGATAAATTGCCCACACCAATGAGAGTGGTCCAACCACCAAAAGCCGCGTGGAAAGCTTACCAGATGAGGAGCAGCTAGAAGAACCAACTCCGGTCCTGTCCAGCATGAACAACGGTTCATGGCTCACACACCCCCTGCCATCGCCAAATCCAGCCGAAGCAACTCCACGGCCACATTTGCCAATTCAGGCTGCCAAATGCCCAATTCAAAGCAGATTCCTCCAATTACCAACAACAAAATCCAACCACATACCTCGGCCGGCGATTTTGCAGCTTCACCTTGCGAAAAAACAGACTAACCCGTGCCTTAGCTCAGCAAGGCACACCCGTGACAGTCGCACCGTTCTATACGCCGCGTCGGACAGCACACGACGCCGCGAAGAAGCCCCGAGGCCGGCAGCACAAGCCCGAGTTTTGTCGTTGTCCCCCCACCCCCCCGATTTATTTCACTTTTCCTTTTAATTAAATCAATTTCTTTAAATTTAATTAATAATTAATAAATTCATTCCCCATTTAATCTTTATTAAATTTCTAATTAATTATTCTCCTACATTTTAATCTCACTTTATTTATTCTCTTCATTTTTACATAAAATAGAGTCGCCTATTTATTTCGAATTGAGCCAAACCAAAACTGGTTCAGTCCATATTTAACAATTACGTTCTTAGTAATATCCCGATAACATATTCGACTAATTTGAATATCCCCAATTACTTTCCAATTTATCATTTTTTAAATTCCGATATAAAAGTCGCGATATTACAAAAACAACCTAAGGCTTTAGCTCTCCAAATGTAACTCTCAAGTTTGTGAATGAGAGATCTAAGCTAAGCACTTAATTCTTAGAGAAATCGAGTAATAAAATCGGAAGTGTTTTGGTATGATTCTCTTTTATTGCTTCTTCCAATTGAAAGTGTTCTATATATAAAAAATGGTCCAGTGGTCGACCACCCAACTCCTATGGTCAATCACTTTCTTACCATTGCACTGTAACCGTTATGCTTTCGGTCGACTGCTCTTCTTCTTCAGTCGAGCACACTAGTGCAACTCAAGAACTTCTCGACTAAATCCAATTTCCAATTGACCGCAATTCATCTTGGTCGACCAATCGATTGCACTTTAGCATATGTCGAGCAATCTGTCATATTTTTGGTCGACCTCTCTTCTTCTTCAGTCGATCGCTCTTGTGTTGTTTTGCCTCTAATGCAAACTGATCGACCGCCTTTTTCACAAGTCGACCTTTACTCTGTGTTTTACACAATTTCAAGATTCTAAGTCCAATCGGTCTATCCATTAACTACATGGACTCAAGCATAGATATTAGCAAGTGTAAATACCCTTGTTAGAGTGTATTCTCAATAAAGATAATATATAATCATAATGATAAACATATTAAATTCATACATTTCATAAACAAATAAAACACTTATCATCAAACAAATAAGCCTAAAATCTCTTAAGCTAACAATCTCTCCCTTTATGATGATGACAAATATATGTTAAGTTGTTTATGATACTCTTTAAGCATGAGCATGATGTATTGTATATTATAATCTCTCCTCCTTAGTTTATGCAATTTATCATTCCTTTTGTTCTTGGAATTCTTATTATTCTAACTAACTTGACTTAATATTATTTTTCTCTCCCCCTTTGACATTATTAAAAAGAACTCAATGAGGGAAAGTAACAATCAAAGTCAAATACACCAAATAATTCAATTTATAGCTCAAATCATTTAAGAGTATTACTCTCCCTTTGATATCAACTGTAGGAATGAAATTATCCAATTCTTTGATACAAAAAAACAAAATGTATTCAAATCAAAGAGTGAGGACTACAACATATCTCTCCCCCTATGTCAATATACTAAATCAAATCAATGGGGAATGTAAAATCATCAAAACAATCTCATGAAACCAAATGTTGGAAAAGATATCACATTCTATGATACCAAACCAAAAAATTATCTATATTAAATACTTCATTATTTATATCTTCATCCAAATCAAAATGGTATACCAATTATACTAATCGTAAATATTCAAATCAATCTTATTAAACTCAATAAGAATTATAATAAAACTTTAAGCAATCTTCCTTCATTCATAATCCAAATCATTTATACTTCAAGGGAGAACAACCATCCTACACTCACGGCTCAATTGTCTTTCTTAGAGACTCAAATTTTTATGAATCCTTGAGTGATAGGTTTGGTTCCTTTAGGAACTCATACCAATTTATATTTTATCATTCAATTTTAATGGGCAACAAAATGGTCTATGTTATATACAATTACAAGTAAAGAAAGTAGTAGGACAAACAGAAGGATTTTTGTAAGTTTTCTTCCTTTGAAAGAGTTTGTAGCCAATTCTGGCTTTATCAAAGGTGTTAGAGGAAGAATATATAAATTCTAGAAGGGTGCCGAATACTCTTCTACATGTGTAATAGATTAGTATATAACAATGTACATTAATAAAATAATACACAGTCTGTTTTACATTCTCTCACTACAAACTCTCTATGCTTTCTCTCTTGGTATCAAAGCTACATACATGGCGTCTTCAAGCACTAACATCCCTCCTACTCCTCCTTCACAAATCAATCCTTCCCTCCTAGTTTTTCCTTCTCAAGCTAACTTTCATTATGATCGTCACTTTCATTTTACTCACCCATTACCAAATTCTGCCCAATATCCTTCTCAATCTCAATCTCATAGCATTTTAGGATGCTCTTCTAGCAATAATTTTTCTTCTCGTCCTTCTAAACCAAATGGTTTCAAGCCTCAATGTCGAATTGTACAATTCAAAAACTAATTAGAAATCTTTACCAATAGTCTTCGAATTAGAGTCTTCAAACGCAAAGTTCTAACTTGGACTAACAAATTCCAAATATGATGGAACAAACATTGAATTTTTTGAAGGAAACCTAGGCTTTGTATTTCTTTCTATGATAGGTTTTTATGTTTAAATTTCACAGGCCCACACACATAGCCCAGAAGAGTTCGTAAACTCATATGTTCCAAAAAGTTGTTTCTAATCATTTACAAAGTGTACTCCTTATCACTGCGAACTAAATTCGGACCACTCCAAATTATCCGCGTTCAATTAGAGAAATGTCTTCATCCACCAACGGACAACTTCGAGATGTCTTTCTAACAATACCTTAATGCAAAGTAATTTTTGTATTGTGTTCGTAGGCACAGTATTTGTAAATCTTTATATATTACTATACTATCTATTTTATAGATATCACTTTTCAAGATGGAATTTGGCTCTAATATCAAAATTTTTGTCACGACCCAAAAGGGACTCAAGACAGGATAGGCTTGACCGAAAGGACGAACAACGGAAGACTTAAATATTAATAACACCCAGGGCCTAACAAACATGGGCTTATCAGATCCAACAAGTGATATTAAATAGTAAAGCAATGTAATCCAAAATGAAATAAATGTGCAAAAATTAAAATATGGATTACAGTCATTCGACTAAAGTATACCTCACAAAAATATCTTTCAAGAGAGAATGCTAAAATGAATATAAAACTTTGCCGGATCTAAACATGATTAGCAACTGAAAATCCGATTGATAAAATCCTGAAATGTGTCATTGGGGTGAGTTGACGAAACTCAATAGGGATTATATTTTTAAAGAAAAATTTAATTAAAATGATGTTTAAGAATGCATGAATTTAAAACTCACGTTTTATAAATTCCTTTAAGAAAAAGGTGTACACAAGGGCATGTGCAAGAAATCACTAATTAATATATGGTACTTAATTAAAATAAGCCTTGGTTGTACAAATTAAAAATCACAGTAAAAATGAAGTCATTCACGGATTCCGAGGAAATCATGCCATAGGCATATAACAGAATAAAGGCAATGCTCGGCGATCACAAAACCCAAAGAAATACCCTAATTAGGTTTAGGGATTCGCAACCCAAGGATACGACACATACAACTGTCCTATTACCTATTTGCACTTTAGGGATTCAAACCCAAGGACAGGTCACACATCTCCTATTACTCATTTCACAATAAACAAACACATTCTGCACGATAGCATGTGTGAAAATAATATGGACCCTAAACCGGGTCGATCAAATTTGATTCACATGACCAAGTTGATCCAGAAATATTTAAATGCATGCTTAATTGAAACGTGAAGAGTGAAAATAAAATATAATGTAAAAATCTGACGGTCATAAAAATAGACGTATCGTTTTAATATGAGACTCATCTCAAAATAATTATTCTATAAAAAACAAGCAAATGCAGTGCATAAATAATCTCTATCTAAAAGTAGCTCACACTAAGTAAAACCCAAAATCCAATAGTCCATATCCAATTGTCTGGAAATTTTTAATTAAGTACGAGTACCTATTCAGGAATTTAGGTCAAAAGTTTATATCGTAAAATTCTTAATTATTATTTAAAAAATAAATTAAAATTAACTGGGCCAAAAAGTATGAAACTTGGCTCAAAAGAGAAGTGGATAATGACCCAATTTAGAACTTAAATATGATCCATGTAGGCTTAATTTGTGGCCCAAAACCAATTTATAAAAAAGTCCAAAAGCAGGTCCAAAAACTAAAGTGGACCAAAGTCCACTGGTCTGGTTAGATCAGACCAAGCCCAATAATAAAAATAGACCCAAGCCTATTGGTCTGGTTAGACCAAACTGAGACCAATCCTCCTTTGGCTCGTGGTTCGTTCAGGCTCCAGAATCACTACTTGCGATTGACATAGTCATGCATAAGGCGACTCGCCTCTGGACGAGTGAATCAGAACTCCTCGTCACCTCCATCACTGACGTGAGCTATATAGATTCTGGCATAGACTCAGCCGCTCCACTAGTCAAGCCATAGAAGCTCAACGTTGCGACTCAATGATTTGGCGTTCAAACGCCGACGTTCGTCTCAACAGAAACATCAATAATGCCAAAAAATCCAACAATTCCAGAATCCAATTTAGAAAATTAACTGAGAAACAATATCCAAAATTCAACAACTAAACCAATTTGCTAGAATATATTCTTCGGTTAAACGAAAGTTTGAATCTTTACCTTTGATGTTCTCTATTTTTCCTATCACGGAAATTCCAATTTTTGACTATTAAATTCCACATCATTCTTCTTCTGTAATCGCTCAAAATCCTACCGAAATTGAAAACAAGTTTCAGAATCTAAATCAAGGATTTTTAATCTCAAAAGAGATGCAAATGATGCCTTACTGAAGCGATAGAGGACAAATCTCCTCCTTCACTCAAAATGGCTTAAGATACCACTACTTGAAGAGAGAAATTTGCTACCGAGAGAGAAGAAGATTGAGACATAGAGGATAGCATTAAGATCAAGAGCAGAGGAGGTAATCGGGAAGGAATTCCTAATCCCCTGCAAAGAATTTACACTCGGGGAGGCATTTCTGAAAACGTCTCCCCCAATTCTCTAAATAATTAATTAATTATTTATTTAAAATATCGCAGATATTACAACAAACAACTTCACCTCATACCAGAACTCGACATCAAATAGACGAATCGTAAAATTCCAATTGCAATTTGCACAAACCTAGTTAGTGCGCACAAATCAAAACCTCGAACTCACGATTTTGAACTATTTCGCACCAACCAGTGACAACCTCGGTCGATTCGAGACTAGAGGAGCTTTCCCAATGTCCAACATGGATTTTTGAATGGTGACAAAGGCAATTCCAACAAGTTTTCTAGCGAACTGGCCAGGGTTTAAACCAACCTAGCTCGAAACCCAATCGAACGAACTGCCTTTTTTGCATTTTGATTCGATAGTCAATACTCATGAATTCAAGGCAACTGTTGTCCACAATCAGAATGACAAACCATCATCTCTTATCTATGACAACGAACAACAACAACCATTCTTCAGCTCGAAAAGAAGCCATCAAACTACTGATTGATTTTGCATATAATCGATTCATGTGATTCTAGAATCAAATCATGAGATTTAAACCCAAAAATACGATTATGTTCCTTTAGACACATTTTCACTTGATGATCATTGTTTTTAGCAAAAACTTTTAGCATTTGACAATGTTGAATTTGAGACTGATGAATCTAAGATTGGTGATGATATTTTAAACAAAATAGTTAGGGTGTTGTACGAGCCAACTGTTATTTTCAATAAACATGATGAGTTTGTATCACTTCAAAAGTAGATGTTTTTACAACAACAAAACATCGTTGAAGACAAACATGGCAAAACAGAAATACAATTCTTTGAGAAATTTAAAATATCAAATTTTATTATTTTGTTCAAGGTTTGCAATCAATTTGAAGTATTGAGCACTCCGCCGAAGTTCAAAAAGATGTGGTGTGGTATCCATCAAGCTTAATTTTTGAATCATCAAATACTAAATTCATGTTCCAACTAGGAGGAGTTTTTCACAACCACAAAACTTGAGGAAGAGTTTTCTTCCAGGAAAAAAGAATGATGTAGCATGCCCCAAGCCTAAACAAACCAATAAATCTACTAGAGTTTTATTATTTTTAATTATTTTATTTTAGCCTTTCAATTTCTATTTTTGTTTAAAGGAATGTAAAAATTATGTTATTAGAATTTGATATTGAACTATTTTATTTCTTTGAAAGTTATTTTTCTACTTTTCTATTTTGATTACGAAACAAAACTCCCCCTCGACCATATTCTCTTCCTTAACTTGTATATATATTTTTCTTAATACTTGTAAAAGAAAAACAAAAGCATCATATTGCAACAAAAAAATTCACCATACCTCTCTCTGCTCGTTGCCTTTCAGGACGTGTGGTTAAAGCATCTGAAGTTTGATTTGAAGTTTCGCTTATAATAACTCATCTGCAATTAAGGTTAGAGCTAATAGAGATTGTAAGTCATAACAAGCGTCAGTATAGCATCAGTACCAATGCATGAAATCTCGTATAATGGTATCTTGCCATGGCAAGTCTTTGAAACTTTCAATCATAAAACAAAAAAGCTCACCAGACCCAATTACCATTTTCGAGTAAACTAGAATTCATAAAGCTGATCTTAGCCCTAGAACGTAGACTTCGCAATGCACCAACTTAAAAATACATTCAGGAAAGAAAAGTTGGCCTTAAAATTTCCTGGTACACTGCAGAAGAAATCCAGACATTATTGAAATTTATGACTGTGTCATAAGTATTCTACGTTCAGTCTTTGCATCAATGAAAATTAATTGAGCACAAACATAATTAGGCAAAATCAAAAAAAGGGAAATAAATGAGATTTAGTCGAGAAACCCAAATGCCAGCAACAAAATATGACTTCGTCGAAGCGAATGCCTCTTTTTTGGAACTCACAGCAACAGTGTCAAGCATTTTATAGAACTCTTCTGGTAGAGGACCAGGACGGTGTAGAGGTACATGCTTGGCAACGGGAGCATCATTTTCTATCACCTCAACTTCATAGTCACCAGGAACACCACATGGATCCCATTCTGAAAATTAAGGTGTAAATGTAGCGCCATTAGGAGTAATAATCGTCTCTTTTCACTCCTCAATTGCTGAAATAACTGAGAATTTGAAACAGCAAACTAAAGCATCACAGAATCCACTCAGTTAACAAAATCAGTCATCCATTTATGTGAGACTTTATCAGAATATTGCATTCAAGCTGCAACATCAAGCTTTCAAAAGTCTTCTTAAAAGTTGCAAACTAATAACACCGACAACCTCACAATTTCTAGATCTTCTGTTCATAGGTTCTGCCATTTCTAACACACAAACCACAAAACTAATATCTCCAAGATCAAATAACCATAGTCACCAGCAAACTTGAACTCTATAAGCCAAATTCCATGTCTCAGCTCATTATGGCATTCCATTAAACTTCATTTTTTACTATTTAAATTTTGTAACGAATTCAACACACTAAGCATCCACTTCAGATCATGTAAAAAGATTTAAATGGAAACAGATTAAACATTAAAAATTTTGAAAAAAAGAAAATATTGAAAAGAAGACATACCGATCATCTTAGCAATGAGCTTAAGCTCGTCCTGGGCCTCTTCGATAAGCTCCTCAACCTGGCCACAGCCTAATCTCTTCTCGATCGCTTATCAATCTTCTACCTCTTGGCACACCTTCAAACAGTGCCTCGTAAAGCTCTCCACTGCCTTACGGCACCCTTCGTCTTCAGGAACAGCCTGGATCTCCTTCAAGGTCTTCGAGTAGAGACCAATTAAAACCTCCCGAGCATTAGGTACCACTTCCAGGCCAACAATCCCCATCTTCTGCTTCACATTTGCCAATAATGGCTGCGCAATCGCCTGCAGAAACATTTTCGCTCCTCTCTCACTCCCTCTCCTTCCCTCAGAGTTTTAGAGAAAATAAATAACTCTAATATTGAATACGCGCCCAACCGGTCCCAACTAGAATTCGGGTCATACCAAACTCTAATAATCTCTACCTTGACATGAATTCAACATGAGAGATCTAATGCAAGCTTCTTAGCTCCCTCCAAAACAAATCCAAAATACTGAACTCTAACAATCTCCATCTTCAAAGAAATTCAAATGCAAGACAAATGATCTGCAAAACTCCAACGGAAAAATAACCTCCTCTTCCACAAAGGCCCCTACTGGGCCAACTCAATATCTAATACCAATCAAGTTTAAGCCATGTTTAAACTTGAGAGACACACTCAGAAAAAAATCACATCTTCTCCATGGTACCATCGAATTATCAGAGATGTCACAACAAACTGCACTTGAATATGTCGAAGACTCCCTACTGGAATCAATACCCTCGAACACACTTAAAGTATAACTCACTATAGTAGTTTCACCATATCTCCATGGAGCTTTACCCTTTTTCTTGGTTTTGCCTTTGACGATACCAATTTGATGTGAAGCTGAAACTAGTGACGATGTGGTGTCTAGATCACCATGAACATCTATAATAAGTTGACATATCGGCTCTGATGTAGATTCATATCCCAACTTGAACATCACCTGAGAACCTAACTTTTTCTGAATCTTCTCCAAAAAATCTTTTGAAGGTGAATTCACAAACTTTGCAGTTTGATTACTTATCATTGTAGAATCTTGTAACACATATAAATTTGCAGAGCTTCTGTGTCTCTTTAACTTGACGAAAGCACTCTTACTGATTTTTATACCTTCACCAACAGTGTTGTACTTGTACCCTTTCAAATCTAGAGTACTCAACAAGATCAAATTCTTCTTTAAATCGGGAACATGTCGCACATTACCCAACATCCTCACAACTTTATTAAACATTCTGATTCTGACGGTACCAATATCAAGTATCTTGCAAGGTGTGTTATTACCCATTAACACAACACTTTCTAAAACAGTCTTATATGTTGAAAACCAATCCCAATTATAACACAAATAAAATGAACAAGCTAAATCTAGAATCCAATCTTTGTTTGACTTTGAGTTTTCTAAAAGCACTATATGAAGCAGAAAACAAGCATAGTAAAATCAACTATGAATCCTCCTCATCGTACTGGAATCTTATAGTCTCTAAATTTGAAACTCACTCCTTAAATGTTGTAATACCTCGATAACGTTTTTCCCATATACGCGATGTAATCAATTTTGGAATGATTAATGTATTATATTTCGTATATATAAATGTTATTTTATGACGTGTATTTATGGGATAAATGTTATGGAATAAAAATTAAGTGGGATAAATATGAAGGAAAGCTGTTCTGTATTTCGGAAGCATGCAGACGATATGATGAAGATAAGACGCGGTGTCTGCAAGCTCTTAGAACAGTGTCCCGACACTTTGGGATGAAACCCTGCGTCCTAACTAGTCCATTGTCTCTAACTAGATGGTTTTAGACGAATGCAGAGCAGTGAGGATGAATGTGGATGCGGACGAATTGAATTTGTCCAATTTCTGGACAGTTTTGGACGAGTGTGGATGTTGTATACGAACGTCATCTTGTGTCCGAATGTCACATTCGGACGAATGCGGACACAGTGATTTTGAATCTTTACAAACTCTGGATAGTTTCGTACGAGTGCAAACACTGTGTGCGGACGCCTTCTCGCTTCCGAATGTCAAAACGACGTAGTCTTAGGGCAAGTATTGTCCGTTATGGAAGAGGGATGTCCGTCTTAATTGAGGGAATTCGCGCATTTTAAAAATGCGTGTACCTTGCACGTGACCCTTCAACTGAAAAGAATTTGGAGTTTATTCTGAGCGTACATTTTGATCTAGGGACATCCCTCGCTTGATCCAATGATCATGGATTGTCATCCGCCATCGTCTTTGGAAAATGGAAAATTCAATCATGGTCGTCAATCTTTATTAGGACGTCCCTCGCTCAATCCAACGGCCATGGAATGTCATCCACCATCGCCTTTAGAAAATGGCAGATTCAATCATGGCTGTCAATCTCGATAAGGGATGTTCCTCGCTCGATCCAACGGTTAGGGAATGTTGTCCGCCATTGCCTTTGGAAATTGATAGATTCAATCCTGGTCGTCAATTTCGAGCGGGGGACGTCTTTCTTTAATCCAATGCCCATTGACAATCGTCGCCATCGCCCAAATTGGGCCAACACTTGATACCTAGCAGGAGGGACGTCCGTTGCCCCTGATAATTGACGCCCTTCATCTTCGTTTGACAGTCCTTCCCTTCAACAAGACAGGTGTTAACATCGACGAATTTGGACGGGAAACGTGACTGCAAGGTTGCCGACGAGAATTTTTCATAGTTCAGGGTTTTAGTTGTTAGAAAAATTTCTTTAAGGTTTGACTTGTTGTTAACTGCAAACTATAGGATTTGCGGTGTTAATTTCCCTTTTAATTAGTATTCATGTCCAAAAATTCTACAGAAGACCTTCAATTTGGGATGCTTTTGCTATCGTCAAAATTTGAATAAAATCTGTAAAATAGTTTTATTCTGGTTGTTCACAACTTTTGGAGTTGTCTATTAATGGTGCATCATGTTTTCAGAAAAGATGAACCAAAATATTTTCTCATGCAAATGATTTTCATCTAAGAAAGACAAAAACAAAAGCTTAAATCCTTCAAATTGGCAGCACAACATCACAGTAAGGGAAAATATTTCACAGCAAATAATCTAGGAAATATTTAAACAAACATACATTCATGTGATGTAAGCCTCCACTAGCCACACATATCCTATTTCTTACATTTTCGCAGTATCTCCCTATAGAAGTTTCTTGAAGACCAACCCCCTTTTCTCTTCCAATCACTCACTCTCAACTTCACAGAATTCACTCAACAGAATACTCTCTCCCTCCCTTTCTCTTTCTTTCTTCTCGGCAACACAATCACACCCTCTATTTATAGCCTTCATTTCCCATTTTTAATTCACCAAATAGTGCAACAACTCAAAAGTGGTGCCCATGAATTAACTCTCATAATGGAAAGAGTGGCTTAGTCAATACATAGTGGTGCAACCACTAGCACTAATAAAATGAAAGTTAAGCCACTTAAAGCACCAAAACAACCGTTTTTGAAAAACAGCGTAGCTCTACCTCTCCTGCATGAAAATCCAAAAATTTCTTCTATGCTCGATCTCTCTCACATGAAAATCAAAAATTCCATAATACTTGACCTCTCCCACATGGCCGAGTCTTACAACTTAATCTGTTCTTCTCTCTTCCATTTGCATTTTAAATAATTTAATACTTCCTTTTTCAATTAATCAACTTAATTTCTACTACTTTAAAATTAATTTTATACCTTAATTAATCAAACAATATTTATACCTTAATTTTCCTTACATTATATCAAGTGTACCATACGCAATTACAATACGTATTTTCTTTTATTTGTTCTGTAAAATCATTTACCTTATACATAGAGAAATTTATTCGAGTATTACAAAAACTCTTTTACCCAGTTTCACAATATCCATCATCTTTTGATTTTGTATTTTTCCATTCCTCAATTTTGGCTTTCATTTTCTACAACTATCTCTTATATTTCCCCCAAAACTCTACCATTTGGCTCTATTTTAACCATCCCAAAGTCAACCCTTGATCTATCAAAACCCCCTTAATCTGATTGCATCATTCCTTTGCATTTGGTTTTGCATCAACCTGTTAGCCTTAATTTTTGCCCAAATTTCTGCAATATTGTGTATTTGCATAAGACTAAATAACTTTGGGATCATTGTGTGCAATCACATTGAAAATTGAAAGTAGTATGTTTAATGAAATTGTTTGCTTGATTTTAAATACTTGGTTAAGTAATGAATTGATGAATGGATTATTAAATTGATAGAAGAGAGGGAATTGAGTCCACGTAAAAATCAAATAGAAATTGAACTAAACCTAACCTTAAACAAAAAAAATACATATTTGGGTTTCAAACGCAACCTAAAACTGTGGTTTTTTTCCTAATTTCAACAAAAACTTGAGCCCAATAAAAAGTTCAAAACTAAGATCAGAGCCAAATATGAACCAGAACAGCCAGAACCAAATTACAAAATTCAAATTCCTATCCCTGACTTCAATTCTGTTTTGGTGCAACTGAAACAAATATTTGGGTTAGCTCAGTTTGCTTTCGGCCAAAAACGAACCGAACTGACCTTTTCGCCACCTCCAAATGTAACATATCCAGACACAAGGTTGCATGTGGTTAGAAAGTGATGGGTCACTACAGATTTTGTACAATTACACGTTGGAAGAACTCACGGCAGAAGACAATGTTGGGAAAATGTGATACCTTGCTCTCCTTCAAGGGCTGTTTTCTCTCAACCAATTGCGAGCCAGCAAGGATCATGCTCATGAGATGTTGTTGATAACACGAAAGATGCAAATGATAAGCTAAAATCACCCAGAAAAACAATGGGTTTGCACTAGTGTCAACAGATAATCAAAGCTGCATTGTATTAAACTTCATCTTCATAACTTATATACGAGCTATATAGTTGTATTTCTAAATCCAACACGTCATTGTGACGTGATCCAGAAAACATAGATTCATTAGGAGACAGAGGTCCAATGACTAAAGCAATAACAAAGAAGATAAAAGAAAAACTACAACTTTAGTGAAGAAAATCAAAGAAAAAAAGTACACAATCCATTATCCAAAAGACATTGAATTTTTTAAGCATTTTGGGAAGAAATAATGAAGAAAATACAAGTAAAAGGATGCAAAGAATTGTTATTAATCTAAAGGACCAAAGAAGAAGTGCAGCGGGCATCTTCCAAAAACCTAGTCCCGCGCAGTGCGCATGCAGACAACGCACGCATCCAACAGCGCACCTGCTTCACCGATCAGCAGCAGTGAGCCCGCATACCAGCGCACGCCCGTTCAACCATCCAGCAGTATGCAGCCGATGGCCCAACACGCATCCACGCAGCCATGCAGCAAGCGCACGCTGGGCCCACCCACGCACAACACGCAGGTCAAGCTCCATCTTGCCCGTGCGCCCTCGTTTCTTCCACCCGCATGCACCACATATTTATCGCGGACCAATCCTGCATGGGCACCCCAGCGCCCGACCCAAACCAACATGTAGCCCATCCGCCTTATCCTTGCTCATAGCCCCACAGCTTTTTGTGGCTAGAGCGCCTCATCGCTTGGCCCACCGACCAAGCAGGAAGCTCACGCGCACCCACCTGCCATTCTGAAGCCCACGGGTGCCCACCTGCCTCATTCAACAGCGCAACCCAGCATCACCTTGCGCCCAACTTCTTTTACCCGCAGCCCAACGTGCATGTTCTTCACACCAGCTATTGTCCTAGTGTATAGTCCACCAACTGCCTTGCTTGTAGACCGACCCATCTCCAACGCAACCCATGCGCGCTCCACCCTTGCAGCCTAGTAGCAGTCTCGCACCTTCCTTCTGCCTAGCGCGCCTCGCCACCAGCCCTCCGCGAGCCACTTTCCATTCTGCATGCACCCTTCAATCTAGTTTTTTTTTAAAATTTACTTAAATTTATTTTGATCTAGTTTTCTTTTTTTTTTATTAGGATTAGTTTTAGGCTATAAAAGCACATGAATGGAACCATAGACTTTAGACTTTTGATGAATTTATAAAATTGACCTTTTAGCTAGTGAGAGATTTCTTCTCTTTGGTTCTTTACGAAAAACTCGATCCTCTTCAAGAATTTACTTGAAATATCAAATTTTTGATAGTTTTGTTTCAACCAACAAGTTTGGTTAGAGTCAAGCTGCTTATCTTGATAACTTTGGTTCTAGCTGACAGGTTTGGTTAGGGTGAAGCTACTTTTTCTTAATTCGTGAGACGATCTGTGATTATTCAGTGTTGTTGTAGGGTCTAGGGTTCTGTAATACCCTAGGTTCACATCACTTTGAATGCATAATATAAATTGGGGCTGAGTAGAAAGGTCACAACTAGAGAATTATTTAAATAAAATACTGTATGAAATGAGCACCACTGTTCAAATTTACACCCACCTCTATGAGATAAAAGATTTAGAGAATTGGTATTGAAGTTGCCAGTGTAAAGAATGTATCTATGTCCCCAAAGAAAATATATTCAACTCAATAAAAGATGGCAATAAAATTTTAGAAATTTTGAACAAACCCAATTATAAACTTGGCTCAAACCCAGGGATTAAAGGCTTGTAGACAGATTGATTTATACTTTTCATACAAGACCAGACACATCGAATGCAGTCATTCCTGTCATTTGAGGTCGCCTTACCCAACTCAGTCTATCAAAAGCTAGTCGAAGCAAGATTAAATAGGTTGTTAACAAATCAAATGTCTGGAACTAGACCAAAATGATTGATCGAAGATTTGGTCTGTGAATGGTAGTCCTTGGGTTGTTTCTAAGACTATACCTTGGACCAGTTGCAAGCAGGTCTATGAAACCTCCTTTCGGCTCAAAACTTGGACTTGAATATAGGCTTATCTTTGGCTCAACCCTTCTTTCCATATTATTTCACTATCAACATTACTCCTCCCTCGTACTTGACTTTGTCCTCAAGGTCCATGTAGAATAATTTCCAGTGCAGCCCACGAGATGATTTGATTTTAAACCCATAGAAAAATTGAGGTCCTCCCCTTTAAATGTGGGCTCTTTTCTCCATAACTCAACTTTGTCCAAGCCAGTCGAAAATAACCTTCTTCAAAGACACTTCTCCTTCATCATTATTTTAGACAAGCCTATTTGAAAACACTCATCTTCCTTTGCTAACTTTAAGTCAATCTTACCTTCCCAAAATTTTCAGTCAACCCACCAATCTTGATAAGGGGAACCCTAGCCTAATGGAAGATTCCAGCCGCCATCACCCCTGCAAAATGTTTAACTCCATCAAAAAAGGTCATCTTGCACGCAAAACCGTCGTTCTTGAAGGCTACTGTCATTGCTCTGCTCGACCATTGGAAATCAACCACTATTAGAGGTTTCCATTCTACCCTTAGTAGTAGAATGCTTTGCGCTGTGCAACATTGTGCAAAGGCGATTATTGGGCCTCATTGCAAACCTGACCAAATAGAAACACAGGTGACCATCTCCTCCAGACAGGAGCTCTTCCTAAGGCGACGACTTGCATTTGCTGGTGCCACACCCATCGAAAACACAATCCCCAATTCCCTCCCCCTGATACTTTCTTCTCTTCGTATGGCTAGAATCAAGAGACACCCCAAATCCCCCCATTTTTCTTTCTGCAAAGACAAAATAATGAGGCTCATCCTCTCCAAACATCTCACAAAGAACATCCCAACCCTTCAATCCAAGGTTGAACATGGACATTGCAGCTGCCCTTGCATTTTTTCTAAAGACGAAGCAACGTTTGGGCTCTCATCTGAAACATTCTCATCTCCATCTTGTCTATCTGAACACTGCTGGAAATCATTTTTGTGCGACTCTACTACCATTGATGCACAAAAGAACAAATCTACAGCGAGTCTAGCAACAATGCTAAGATCAAAAATTAATACTAAACTAACATGAATCTAGAAATTCACAAATTGGAATCCTAATCTCTCTAAACAAAACAAAAATAACGATACTCAATGATATTCCATGAACTCCTTTGTCCATTACATGCATGACATATAACCAAGTAACCTCCTTTTTGATAGAATAACTTTCCCACTACACCGACTCAATGTTTCTGCAGGAGAGACAAAATGCTGGTCAACTACCTTTAACCTAGCAAAGCCTTCAATGGACCGACATGGAGCATATACAATGAGATCAAAATTCAAACTCTGTAAATCAACCTGAAGGTCGTTGCAATAAGGAGTTAAGGAAGCAGAAACAATACGAAGGCTGTTTGAAGAAAAACAGTGGAACATAAAACACGTCCATCCATGCCTGATATACTATCTTCTCATTGAAAAGAATCATTGGATGATCATGTGAAATTCACTTGACAAGCTTCTTTGCCAAGGCATGATTTTCTTCTATCTTATCTGCTGCATAAATGCCGGTTTACTAACCTGTACCCATACTATGAACAAGATTCTACACACCAATGCGATGAAAAATGACATGAATTTGGTACCAAAAAGTTATAGGAATTAGCAAATAAATATAATGCCAGAGAAAATGTCAGGCACCCCTTGGATCAACAGAAAAATACTGTACCGGATCAGAGAATTCTTATCAGTAAAGTCCAAAAGCATTTTGCTACAGTCATAAAATGCTTCAATGTTTTGAAATATTGAAACAAAATAAATAAAGGTTCTTATACACAATATTAACTTTTTCAGGTTCTTGTAAATATAATCAAATAAGTAAAATAGAGCAAGTCCTATGATGTAATCCAAAAAACACACAAAAACAAAAATTCATTAGGAGAAATTGGAGGCTCAAAGACTAAAGTAATAATAAAGAAATTGAAAGAAAAACCACAACTTTTAGTGGAGAAAATCCAAAAATGAGGGCCCAAAATCCATGATCCAAAAGCATTGAAGAACTTGCTAAGGATTGAAGAAAAGATAAAAGAAGAGATACAAGTGAAAGGATACAAAAGGAGACTACTTTTTCAATGTCCCAAAGGCATATGCAGCGCGCGCATTCAGACAGCGCAGGTAACACGCGCGCCTACTCACTAGTAGCTGCGGCCCCCAGCGCACTACCCATCAACGCATATCCGACAACACACGCAGCCCATCAGCGCGTCCTTCTGACAGCGCTACGAATTCCTAGCGAGTCAGCCCGCCCGTGCTCCCACACACTCGATCTAACATCCAGCCCATCAGCAGACTGACAGCGAACCCACCCACATGCCTTCTTCCAACAGCGTCGCGCCTTCTTCGCTAATCATCCGCCCACGCCCAGCCGCATTCTCCGCTCGGCCCAATCATCCATGAACCATCTCCAGCATCCCGACAATGCGTCCATTCCGCGCGACCCAGACATCCACCAACTACCTTTCATCAGCCCAGCAACCTTTCGTCAGCCCAGCAACAAGCCTGTGCACCTGCGTTTCACCATTCCGACAGTACGCGCATCTCCAACGGCCCACGCCTCATCAACGGCCACTTGCCTTCACCCACCTGCCCACCTGCTTCCCCCGCACGCCCACCTACCTCACTCGCACAACCCACCACCTACCACAACCCATTCCGCACACGCCCATCAGCAACCCATTCTGTGCGTGCTAGCAACACCTTTCCATCCATTCCTTGTGTTCAACCCATCTTCAAACAAATCTTAGCCCATGCATAGGAATTTCAAGCTAAACATATGTCGAGTACTTGCCATTGATTAGTTAGATTTAATCTTATTTTTAAGTTATTTTGAATTATTTTTTCTTATTTTATTAGGATTAGATATATTTTATTTTTAGCTTATAAAAGCACCTTAAGAAACAATTGTTAAAGACCTTTTGATAAAATGAAAATTGAGCGTTTGCTTGTAAGAGAGAGTCTTCTCTTTGGTTCTTTGCAAATAACTCGATCTTCTCAAGTATTGACTTGAAAGATCCAACCTTTTATCTTCTCAAGATAATGAACAATAGGCATTCACACTTTCAACAAGTTCCAAGAAAAAAAGACTCACAGGTGGAACAAGATCGACACTCGGCAAAGAAAAAGAACGTACCATTTTCTTTTTAATTGGTTTGTGGGTCAGGATATGACAATGAGCCATCAACATCTACTTCCATCAAAGTTGCTCCACACTTCATCAAGTTGGATGTAAGCGGCATTAAAATAGGTTATTTAAGAACAAGATAATGAATAGATTCTTTTCATTGAATAAGCAGAAAATACAAGAACCATGAAACATGAAAAGCAGTAGAGCAATATGATGGACAAGGACGTTTTGGTATGGTTTATAAGAGGAGGAAATGAAGGTTAATTGGGTAATTGTGGAGGAAATGAAGAATAATTGGGTAATTAGAAAAGGGAAGTTGAAGAGAGCGGTTGGAGTAGTTTTATTGGAGGCAAGTTGCAAGGAGTGGATGTTATGTGTGTTTTTACAGAAAGTTTTACAAGGAGAATTCCAGAGCATGGAACTCATGTCCGAACCTGTGGATTCCGGGTTTGTGGTGTTGTGTTGTTTGTTTTTTCTTATGTTTGTTAGTTTGTTGTGTTTCAGAGTTATGTTTCTTTGCCACAGTGTGGTTTAGTTCTGTGTAAAAACAATAGCTGATTGTGTTATTAGAAGTTGAAGAAATATTGTTCAACAATTTGGTATCAGAGCATGGCTAAGCCTACGACTAGAGGGGACCGATTGGAGGAAATGGAAAAGGAGATACTTGGAATTCATTCAAATTTGGAAAAAAATGGTGAACAGATGAGTACCTTGCAACAGCAGATGGCACGGATTGAAACCTTGCTACCGAAGGTGGAGGAAATGTTTCGTCTGTTGCCGGAAATAAGAACAGACATTCAAAAGTTAAGGTCCGACTCTCAAATCTCTCCGGTTGTGGCACCGAATGTCAAGCCGATTGTCGACAAAGGAAAGGGGGTGCTGGATATGGATGATTCCGACTTCCGTAACTTTAATCGGCCGACAGAGGACATCGATCATGGCTGTTCGCAAGTGGTGGGTCGACGCGAGGAATCCCGTTATCGCGTACCAGGGTGTTCGCCGTTGGTGGGTCGTCGTGAAGAACTGCACTATCGTGAGCCGAAGTGTCCGCCGATGGTGGGTAGTCACGAAGAACAGTTTTGTCGAGAGCCAGAGTGGTCTTCGGTTGGGGGTAAACGAGAGGAACAGCGAGCCCAGGAAGTGCCGAGAACAGATTGGACCAGAAATGAGGATGTTGGGTTTTTTGGTCGAAGTACAGACAAAACATATGGACATTTTGGAGGAGACAGAAGAAGTCCCATTAATTTTGGTAGGAGATGTGATTGGGTAAATCCTCCAAAAATTGATTTAAATATGTTTGATGGAGATGATTGGCCAGCATGGTTAAAAAAGGCTGAAAGATATTTTCGGGTCACTCGTATTCATCCTGAAAATAAAGTTTATATGATTTCTGATTATATGATAGGAAAAGCATGGGATTATTATGAATGGATAACTGAAGAAGAGCCACGCTTAAGTTGGGAGGATCTTAAATTTGCATTCGGACAACGTTTTGGACCAAAGGAATTTCGTTCTAATCAGGAGCAATTAATGGGTTTGCGACAAACTGGCAGTGTGGAAGAGTATGGTGAACAATTCCAAGAGTTGGCTGCAAAAATTAGGGGCATGGATAGAGAAGCTGTGTTAGGAGCTTTCTTAAATGGCTTATCTTGGGAACTTCAAGATGATGTACGTATTATGCAGCCAAGAAATGTGTATGAAGCTTTGATGTTATCTTTAAGATACGAGTTCAAAATGCAAACATTAAAAAGAAGAGAGAATAAATCTGGATGGAATTCGTGTGGGATGAATAAAAATGTGATTCAAGGCATGAAATTTCAATCAAATAAGTTTCAATTGGGAAATGTTCGTGATCAGCTCAGCTCCAATTCAGTTCGATTTGGTCGAGGGGATCCTGGCCCATCTCATGGGGGACGAATTACGGATCCCGGAGTGAGTAAGACAATTATCTCACAAACAGAAAGGCAAAGACGACGAGAAGCTAATTTATGTTTTCGTTGTGGAGATAAATGGGAAGCGGGTCATAGATGTAAATCGAATCTACAAATATTGGAAGAGGAGGATTCTAAAGTGGATACGGATGAGGAAAAAATTGAGGAAGTTGAGGAGGAAGCAAAAGAAGGGTTGATGTTTGTTCAATCTGAATTGTCGCTTCTCACCATGGCGGGTATAGTTGGTAATCGATCCTTTAAACTATTTGGTCAATTGGAAGAAAAAAAAGTATTAGTGCTTATTGATTCGGGCGCAAATTCTTCTTTCATAAGTAAGACTTTAATTACGGAATTGAATCTTCCAACCATGGTGGTACCTGACTTTGGTGTTAAAGTAGGAGATGGATTCCAAACTATTATCCAATCTATTTGTTGTGGTATTAAATTATGGATACAAGGGGTTGAATTTCTAGTGGATGCTTATCCATTTCCGATTCCTAGTGTTGATATTGTCTTGGGCGTTGATTGGTTGCGCACTTTGGGTACATTTCAAGCTAATTTCACTCATCTTTGGTTGAAGTTTATCAAAAATGGAGTTAGTCATGTGCTTCAAGGGGAAACACAGCTTTCTGTTCGGCAAGTACCCCTTAAGAATGCAGTTAAATCAGCCTCTCGAGGAGAAGAATGTTATTTGATTGAATGGCAAGGTGAAAGTCATCTAAAAGACAAAACTGAGAATGATACAATTTCTAAATATATGGAAACATTATATGGGGAGTTTGCTGAAATTTTTTCGGAGAAGTTATCTCTTCCGCCGATCCGGCGTCGTAATCATGTTATACGTTTGCAACCTGGAGCAGTTCCTCCCAATATTCGACCTTACCGCTATCCGTATGCACAAAAATCCCAGATTGAAAAATTGGTTAGTGATATGGCAACTTCAGGAATCATTCAACCCAGTCAAAGTCCTTATTCTAGCCCAGTGTTATTAGTTCGGAAAAAAGATGGTGAATGGCGATTTTGCATTGATTACCGACAATTAAATCAACTCACTGTGGCAGATAAATTTCCAATACCCGTTATTGATGAGCTGATTGATGAACTTCAGGGGGCTTTGTATTTCTCTAAATTAGATTTGAAAAGTGGATATCATCAGATCAGGATGAATCCTGCAGATGTGGAGAAAACGGCTTTTCGAACACATAATGGCCATTACGAGTTTTTAGTCATGCCATTTGGATTAACTAATGCACCGGCTACGTTTCAGGCTATTATGACCGACATGTTTCGTCCATTTCTTCGGCGATTTGTATTAGTATTTTTGGACGATATCTTAATATATAGCCGCAACTTGATTGAGCATTATGGTCATTTACGTATGGTGTTGGGTCTTTTGAAAGAGGGCCAATTCATCGTTAACAGAAAAAAATGTACTTTCTTCCAAGAGTATGTACATTATTTAGGCCACCGTATCAGTTTTCACGGGGTAGAGGCAGAACAAGATAAAATTCGTGCTATGTTAGAATGGCCTATTCCATCTAATATCAAGGAGGTGCGTGGTTTTTTGGGATTAACGGGTTACTATCGGCGTTTTGTACGCAATTATGGTATCATTGCTCGACCTTTAACGGAATTATTGAAAAAAGGCACTTTTGTTTGGACTGAACCAGCTCAAATTTCTTTTGACGTGCTTAAACAGCGAATGACTGAAACTCCAGTTTTAGCATTACCAGATTTTTCTAGCAAATTTGAAATTGAAGTGGATGCTTCTGGTGAAGGATTAGGGGCCGTATTGATGCAAAACCGTCGTCCTATTGCATTTTTCAGCAAAGGTTTAACGGGTCCCTCAAAAAATAAATCAGTTTATGAACGCGAGCTCATGTCCTTGGTATTGGCCGTGCAAAAATGGCGAACGTATTTATTGGGGCGCTCTTTTACGATCTATACTGATCAACGTTCGTTGAAATTTTTACTTGACCAACGATTGACTACCCCAGATCAGCAAAAATGGTTAGTCAAACTTTTAGGGTACGAGTTTGATATTCGTTATAAACCTGGTCCCGACAATAAAGCTGCTGATGCTCTTTCTCGACGAGGTGGTTGGATGACACAAGATCTTTTGTTTATTATATCTAGTCTAAAATTACTGGATATGGAAATTTTAAAGAAGGAAATTGCTGCTACTCCAGAGTTACGACTTATCCGAGATGCCATCTTGACGGGTACTAACAAAGATCTCAGGTATGCTATTTCTAACGGGGTGTTATTGTTTAAAAACAGGATTCTGATACCTGAGCAGTCCTCTTTGAAAGAAAAGCTATTGGACGAATTTCATAACACTCCTATGGGTGGACATTCGGGTACGTGGCGCTTCTTTAAACGTTTGAGTGCAAATGTATACTGGAAAGGTTTAGCTAAAGATGTCCAGCGAGTGGTGACCAATTGCGCGATTTGTCAACGTCATAAAACAGAGTCTACTCATCCAGCAGGTCTATTGCAACCTTTGTCTATTCCGGAGCAAACTTGGGAAGATATTTCCATGGATTTTATTGAAGGTCTTCCTAAATCATGGGGATATTCTGTTATTTTGGTTGTGGTTGATCGTTTCACGAAGTATGCACACTTCTTAGCTCTCAAACATCCATTTTCTGCTAAAGGGGTGGCCGATTTGTTTTGTAAGGAAATTGTCAGACTTCATGGAATTCCTCGCAGCATTGTTAGTGATCGTGACAAAATTTTTACAAGTCTTTTCTGGCGTGAATTGTTCAGGTTGCAACAAACCAAACTCAAAATGAGTTCAGCTTATCACCCTCAGACAGATGGGCAAACTGAAGTTCTCAATCGTTGCTTAGAAGCTTACCTTCGTTGTTTTATCTCTGATGCACCTCGCCAGTGGAGCAAATGGTTGTGTTGGGCCGAATATTGGTACAATACCACTTTTCACGGAGCCGCTCAAACTACTCCATTTAAGGCTCTTTATGGGCGTGATCCACCTACGTTATTACGTTATTGTGGAGGAGATACTACTGTGAATTCTGTTGACCAACAACTTCGTGACCGAGATATTCAACTCAAAATTCTCCGTGATAATTTAAAAAAGGCACAAGATCGAATGCGTACGTATGCCAATACTTCCAGGGTGGAGAGAACCTTTCAAGTGGGCGACTTAGTTTGGTTAAAGCTACAACCGTATCGCCAGACTTCTGTTCAACATCGTGCTGTGCACAAATTTGCTCCTAAATATTATGGACCTTTTGTTATCTTGGACAAAGTGGGGGAGGTGGCATATCGTCTTCAGTTACCACAAGGTTCAAAAGTTCATCCAGTTTTTCATGTCTCCAAACTTAAAAAGGCTGTTGGTGACCATGTTATCTCTTCTACTCCAGTGGTTTGGGAAGGTATATCACCAATCAGCAATTCTTCGCTTCCGGCCAGGATATTACAATGCCGTACTGGATCCCATGGGCCAGAAGTTTTAGTACAATGGGCTAATTTTCCGGAAGATGAGGCGACGTGGGAATTGGTTTCTGATTTCCAAATTCGTTTTCCTTATTTCGACCTTGAGGACAAGGTCTCTTTACAAGGGGGGAGTAATGATGGACAAGGACGTTTTGGTATGGTTTATAAGAGGAGGAAATGAAGGTTAATTGGGTAATTGTGGAGGAAATGAAGAATAATTGGGTAATTAGAAAAGGGAAGTTGAAGAGAGCGGTTGGAGTAGTTTTATTGGAGGCAAGTTGCAAGGAGTGGATGTTATGTGTGTTTTTACAGAAAGTTTTACAAGGAGAATTCCAGAGCATGGAACTCATGTCCGAACCTGTGGATTCCGGGTTTGTGGTGTTGTGTTGTTTGTTTTTTCTTATGTTTGTTAGTTTGTTGTGTTTCAGAGTTATGTTTCTTTGCCACAGTGTGGTTTAGTTCTGTGTAAAAACAATAGCTGATTGTGTTATTAGAAGTTGAAGAAATATTGTTCAACAATTTGGTATCAGAGCATGGCTAAGCCTACGACTAGAGGGGACCGATTGGAGGAAATGGAAAAGGAGATACTTGGAATTCATTCAAATTTGGAAAAAAATGGTGAACAGATGAGTACCTTGCAACAGCAGATGGCACGGATTGAAACCTTGCTACCGAAGGTGGAGGAAATGTTTCGTCTGTTGCCGGAAATAAGAACAGACATTCAAAAGTTAAGGTCCGACTCTCAAATCTCTCCGGTTGTGGCACCGAATGTCAAGCCGATTGTCGACAAAGGAAAGGGGGTGCTGGATATGGATGATTCCGACTTCCGTAACTTTAATCGGCCGACAGAGGACATCGATCATGGCTGTTCGCAAGTGGTGGGTCGACGCGAGGAATCCCGTTATCGCGTACCAGGGTGTTCGCCGTTGGTGGGTCGTCGTGAAGAACTGCACTATCGTGAGCCGAAGTGTCCGCCGATGGTGGGTAGTCACGAAGAACAGTTTTGTCGAGAGCCAGAGTGGTCTTCGGTTGGGGGTAAACGAGAGGAACAGCGAGCCCAGGAAGTGCCGAGAACAGATTGGACCAGAAATGAGGATGTTGGGTTTTTTGGTCGAAGTACAGACAAAACATATGGACATTTTGGAGGAGACAGAAGAAGTCCCATTAATTTTGGTAGGAGATGTGATTGGGTAAATCCTCCAAAAATTGATTTAAATATGTTTGATGGAGATGATTGGCCAGCATGGTTAAAAAAGGCTGAAAGATATTTTCGGGTCACTCGTATTCATCCTGAAAATAAAGTTTATATGATTTCTGATTATATGATAGGAAAAGCATGGGATTATTATGAATGGATAACTGAAGAAGAGCCACGCTTAAGTTGGGAGGATCTTAAATTTGCATTCGGACAACGTTTTGGACCAAAGGAATTTCGTTCTAATCAGGAGCAATTAATGGGTTTGCGACAAACTGGCAGTGTGGAAGAGTATGGTGAACAATTCCAAGAGTTGGCTGCAAAAATTAGGGGCATGGATAGAGAAGCTGTGTTAGGAGCTTTCTTAAATGGCTTATCTTGGGAACTTCAAGATGATGTACGTATTATGCAGCCAAGAAATGTGTATGAAGCTTTGATGTTATCTTTAAGATACGAGTTCAAAATGCAAACATTAAAAAGAAGAGAGAATAAATCTGGATGGAATTCGTGTGGGATGAATAAAAATGTGATTCAAGGCATGAAATTTCAATCAAATAAGTTTCAATTGGGAAATGTTCGTGATCAGCTCAGCTCCAATTCAGTTCGATTTGGTCGAGGGGATCCTGGCCCATCTCATGGGGGACGAATTACGGATCCCGGAGTGAGTAAGACAATTATCTCACAAACAGAAAGGCAAAGACGACGAGAAGCTAATTTATGTTTTCGTTGTGGAGATAAATGGGAAGCGGGTCATAGATGTAAATCGAATCTACAAATATTGGAAGAGGAGGATTCTAAAGTGGATACGGATGAGGAAAAAATTGAGGAAGTTGAGGAGGAAGCAAAAGAAGGGTTGATGTTTCTTCAATCTGAATTGTCGCTTCTCACCATGGCGGGTATAGTTGGTAATCGATCCTTTAAACTATTTGGTCAATTGGAAGAAAAAAAAGTATTAGTGCTTATTGATTCGGGCGCAAATTCTTCTTTCATAAGTAAGACTTTAATTACGGAATTGAATCTTCCAACCATGGTGGTACCTGACTTTGGTGTTAAAGTAGGAGATGGATTCCAAACTATTATCCAATCTATTTGTTGTGGTATTAAATTATGGATACAAGGGGTTGAATTTCTAGTGGATGCTTATCCATTTCCGATTCCTAGTGTTGATATTGTCTTGGGCGTTGATTGGTTGCGCACTTTGGGTACATTTCAAGCTAATTTCACTCATCTTTGGTTGAAGTTTATCAAAAATGGAGTTAGTCATGTGCTTCAAGGGGAAACACAGCTTTCTGTTCGGCAAGTATCCCTTAAGAATGCAGTTAAATCAGCCTCTCAAGGAGAAGAATGTTATTTGATTGAATGGCAAGGTGAAAGTCATCTAAAAGACAAAACTGAGAATGATACAATTTCTAAATATATGGAAACATCATATGGGGAGTTTGCTGAAATTTTTTCGGAGAAGTTATCTCTTCCGCCGATCCGGCGTCGTAATCATGTTATACGTTTGCAACCTGGAGCAGTTCCTCCCAATATTCGACCTTACCGCTATCCGTATGCACAAAAATCCCAGATTGAAAAATTGGTTAGTGATATGGCAACTTCAGGAATCATTCAACCCAGTCAAAGTCCTTATTCTAGCCCAGTGTTATTAGTTCGGAAAAAAGATGGTGAATGGCGATTTTGCATTGATTACCGACAATTAAATCAACTCACTGTGGCAGATAAATTTCCAATACCCGTTATTGATGAGCTGATTGATGAACTTCAGGGGGCTTTGTATTTCTCTAAATTAGATTTGAAAAGTGGATATCATCAGATCAGGATGAATCCTGCAGATGTGGAGAAAACGGCTTTTCGAACACATAATGGCCATTACGAGTTTTTAGTCATGCCATTTGGATTAACTAATGCACCGGCTACGTTTCAGGCTATTATGACCGACATGTTTCGTCCATTTCTTCGGCGATTTGTATTAGTATTTTTGGACGATATCTTAATATATAGCCGCAACTTGATTGAGCATTATGGTCATTTACGTATGGTGTTGGGTCTTTTGAAAGAGGGCCAATTCATCGTTAACAGAAAAAAATGTACTTTCTTCCAAGAGTATGTACATTATTTAGGCCACCGTATCAGTTTTCACGGGGTAGAGGCAGAACAAGATAAAATTCGTGCTATGTTAGAATGGCCTATTCCATCTAATATCAAGGAGGTGCGTGGTTTTTTGGGATTAACGGGTTACTATCGGCGTTTTGTACGCAATTATGGTATCATTGCTCGACCTTTAACGGAATTATTGAAAAAAGGCACTTTTGTTTGGACTGAACCAGCTCAAATTTCTTTTGACGTGCTTAAACAGCGAATGACTGAAACTCCAGTTTTAGCATTACCAGATTTTTCTAGCAAATTTGAAATTGAAGTGGATGCTTCTGGTGAAGGATTAGGGGCCGTATTGATGCAAAACCGTCGTCCTATTGCATTTTTCAGCAAAGGTTTAACGGGTCCCTCAAAAAATAAATCAGTTTATGAACGCGAGCTCATGTCCTTGGTATTGGCCGTGCAAAAATGGCGAACGTATTTATTGGGGCGCTCTTTTACGATCTATACTGATCAACGTTCGTTGAAATTTTTACTTGACCAACGATTGACTACCCCAGATCAGCAAAAATGGTTAGTCAAACTTTTAGGGTACGAGTTTGATATTCGTTATAAACCTGGTCCCGACAATAAAGCTGCTGATGCTCTTTCTCGACGAGGTGGTTGGATGACACAAGATCTTTTGTTTATTATATCTAGTCTAAAATTACTGGATATGGAAATTTTAAAGAAGGAAATTGCTGCTACTACAGAGTTACGACTTATCCGAGATGCCATCTTGACGGGTACTAACAAAGATCTCAGGTATGCTATTTCTAACGGGGTGTTATTGTTTAAAAACAGGATTCTGATACCTGAGCAGTCCTCTTTGAAAGAAAAGCTATTGGACGAATTTCATAACACTCCTATGGGTGGACATTCGGGTACGTGGCGCTTCTTTAAACGTTTGAGTGCAAATGTATACTGGAAAGGTTTAGCTAAAGATGTCCAGCGAGTGGTGACCAATTGCGCGATTTGTCAACGTCATAAAACAGAGTCTACTCATCCAGCAGGTCTATTGCAACCTTTGTCTATTCCGGAGCAAACTTGGGAAGATATTTCCATGGATTTTATTGAAGGTCTTCCTAAATCATGGGGATATTCTGTTATTTTGGTTGTGGTTGATCGTTTCACGAAGTATGCACACTTCTTAGCTCTCAAACATCCATTTTCTGCTAAAGGGGTGGCCGATTTGTTTTGTAAGGAAATTGTCAGACTTCATGGAATTCCTCGCAGCATTGTTAGTGATCGTGACAAAATTTTTACAAGTCTTTTCTGGCGTGAATTGTTCAGGTTGCAACAAACCAAACTCAAAATGAGTTCAGCTTATCACCCTCAGACAGATGGGCAAACTGAAGTTCTCAATCGTTGCTTAGAAGCTTACCTTCGTTGTTTTATCTCTGATGCACCTCGCCAGTGGAGCAAATGGTTGTCTTGGGCCGAATATTGGTACAATACCACTTTTCACGGAGCCGCTCAAACTACTCCATTTAAGGCTCTTTATGGGCGTGATCCACCTACGTTATTACGTTATTGTGGAGGAGATACTACTGTGAATTCTGTTGACCAACAACTTCGTGACCGAGATATTCAACTCAAAATTCTCCGTGATAATTTAAAAAAGGCACAAGATCGAATGCGTACGTATGCCAATACTTCCAGGGTGGAGAGAACCTTTCAAGTGGGCGACTTAGTTTGGTTAAAGCTACAACCGTATCGCCAGACTTCTGTTCAACATCGTGCTGTGCACAAATTTGCTCCTAAATATTATGGACCTTTTGTTATCTTGGACAAAGTGGGGGAGGTGGCATATCGTCTTCAGTTACCACAAGGTTCAAAAGTTCATCCAGTTTTTCATGTCTCCAAACTTAAAAAGGCTGTTGGTGACCATGTTATCTCTTCTACTCCAGTGGTTTGGGAAGGTATATCACCAATCAGCAATTCTTCGCTTCCGGCCAGGATATTACAATGCCGTACTGGATCCCATGGGCCAGAAGTTTTAGTACAATGGGCTAATTTTCCGGAAGATGAGGCGACGTGGGAATTGGTTTCTGATTTCCAAATTCGTTTTCCTTATTTCGACCTTGAGGACAAGGTCTCTTTACAAGGGGGGAGTAATGATGGACAAGGACGTTTTGGTATGGTTTATAGGAGGAGGAAATGAAGGTTTATTGGGTAATTGTGGAGGAAATGAAGAATAATTGGGTAATTAGAAAAGGGAAGTTGAAGAGAGCGGTTGGAGTAGTTTTATTGGAGGCAAGTTGCAAGGAGTGGAGGTTATGTGTGTTTTTACAGAAAGTTTTACAAGGAGAATTCCAGAGCATGGAACTCATGTCCGAACCTGTGGATTCCGGGTTTGTGGTGTTGTGTTGTTTGTTTTTTCTTATGTTTGTTAGTTTGTTGTGTTTCAGAGTTATGTTTCTTTGCCACAGTGTGGTTTAGTTCTGTGTAAAAACAATAGCTGATTGTGTTATTAGAAGTTGAAGAAATATTGTTCAACACAATAGTTTATCGATGACGAGGTGGTCATTTTCTCCAAAACCTTCAGAGAGGAAATCCTGTTCATACCTGTCAACTTTCTAAGCAGAAAATGAAGCACACCTTAAGAAGTGATCAAAATAACAAATTTCAAACAACACTGATAGGTTCCAGATAATCATTATGAAAAGATGGCACAAAGTTGAATCAACAAAAACCTCCAACACTTGCAGGAACTGTTGTATAAAAATAGCTAGCCTTTGCATCAAGGAGGGACATCCACAGAAGGTCCTAAGTAATGGAAATGGAATTTTCTCGTATAATAGCAAAAACAATCCACCATTTGTCAATCTTGCCTCACGAAAATGAAACCTAATGTAAAGGTTTCTAAATACCCATTAAAAAGAAAAACCATTTTCGTTTCTCCTCAAAATGAACATAGTGCGATAATTACTTAGGGCTGAATTCCATTTCCACTGCCCAGAACCCTAGAAGCACATGAAATAGTCGAGTTTATTGTTTTTCTTACAGCAACCAGGAAATTTAAAAAAATAAAATAAAATAAAGCTCAATTACCAGGTGTGGAGGAGCAAGGTGAGTAGAGGTCTGCAAATCAGCCATTGAGTCTGAGAAACCCCAACTCGACTAACCAGGAAAATGTCTTCCTCGATATATATTTAGAAATATAGATTTCCAGACTCGGTCTCTGCGCAGTCGGATCGGAGTTTCAGAAGTATTTGAACCTTTTCTATGGGCCCGAATGAAGAAAGAAGACAACGACGACGTCGTATAAGGCATTGGAAGTGGGTGGAAAAAAGGATTATTTTCAACTTAAAAAACAAGAAACAATGCAAAATAACAAATTCAACAACTCCGCTGAGAATGCATTCGTCGACCGCTGGCATTCAACCTTGCTGTTAATTGGCGGCAGTTTCATTCTTGGAACATCAATGGCGGACTGGTGTGGGGCGGGCGACGGCTTGGTTTCGACGGGAACTCTAGTCATCTTGTTTAAAAATTTAGAAACCAAAACCACAGTTTAGTTGATATGAAAAGAAACACAGGACCGATTACTTGCCCCCGCAACTTTCCGATCTCTTCAGCACCAATCCAAACTGACATTTCTAATGTAGAACAAACGAAGCCATAATCCATGAATGACAACCACATTTTCTGACGAAGCAAGACCATTTTCCCCCAATTTTTCTCACGGAAACAGATTATCAATTGAGTTGGTACGCTTACAGTTTCACGTTGACTGCCGTGGACTAAGCGTGGAAGAGAGTGAGAAGGTGAGGGCAAGAGATGAAGAGAAGACACGTAGCTTCTGTTTTCACGAATTATTCTTTGAGATCACAAGATGTTATGTTCTTCGCACAGCTTAAATGTTACCGTTAGAAGCCCAGATTGAACTGATTAGTCTCTAAACGAATAAGGAAAGTGGCTACTTACCATGATCTTCATCACCAAANAAAGATATACATGAGAATATATTTTATCCATAAATTTACTCACCTTCGTATTTTATTTTTGTATGCTTAATGCCAACACATAATTCAATCAATTATTTTTTAAGTACATAGGGATTTCTCCATTCATTTTTGTTAAGAAGGTATTGAAAATTGTATCGTGACTTGTCACATAAAAATATGTTGAATTTGTGTTTGAGCTGTTTTGATAAAAATGTGATGAATACTTGAGCTTAGAATATGATGAAAAAATGATTTAGAAATGAAATTCACTTCACTTTGGATCAAAATATGAAAATTGAAAAAAAAAACTAGGTGAGACAGTAAAATTTTTTCTGTTGTTCAGCTAAATAATGGAAAGAAAAAGAGAATTGAAAAGAGAATTACAGAGAGAGAACATTGTCGCAGCGTTCATCGGCATCTGAAAAGAAAGACGCTACCATGTCTGGAAAGAAAGACGCCCAAATCTCAAGACAGCGCAGTTTCTTGTTGTGTCTTGGGTCAAGCACCAAAGTCTTGCGTTGTCTTGGGTCAAGACACCATTTGAGGTGTCTGGTCAAGACACTGAGATGTCTTGGTCAAGACACCATTTGAGGTGTCTTGAATCAAGACACCGTAAGAAACTGCGGTGTCTTGACTCAAGACACCGCAAGAAACTGCAGTGTCTTGAGATTTTGGCGTTTTTCTTTCCAGACGTCGTAGCGTCTTTCTTCTTAGATGTCGATGAACGCTGCGACAATGTTCTCTCTCTGTAATTCTCTTTTCAATTCTTTTTTTCTTTCTATTATTTAGCTGAAGAACAGACAAAGTTTTACGTCTCACCTTGTTGAGACACCGCGACCTACGCGGTGTCTTGAGACAAACACCGCGTGTCTCGCATCAACTTGTTAACGGGGAACGTGACCGCGATATTGGCTTTGTCCTTTTCTCATACGTCAGTGGTTAACTTGTTAAAAAAAATACCATAGTGGTTGACTTGTCATTGACCAGAAACCACGATGGTTGATTTGTCATTTACCCAAAAAACTACAATTTTGTGTTTATTGCCACTACGTAAAACTCTCAAGTTAAAAGTGTAATGAACCAGTTGTAGATTTAATAGAAATGTCGAACTCAATGACCTGATTCTCGGAGAAGACCTAATTTTTCAACCCAAAGCTATATTCATAGCAAAAGACTTGAACATTAGCCAAAGTCATAACTTATACGAAATGGGTATAGATCCACCTAGCGATCTCAAAAAATAACTATGGAAGTAAAAATACATAAATTAAATCCAACACTATGAAGTTCAATCTCAAATATCCAGCTTAATCCAAAACGTTATATAATAATTCTAACCATTATTCTTGCTAAGAATTTAAATTACAATACAAGAAACAAAATAAATGAAAGTTCCTTGGCACGAACACTAACAGTCCTCACTGCTATTGTCTTTACCAGGAGAGAAGCAGTCATTGGAGTGAGTGACAAATTCCGTAGGAAACTTATATTAAATGTAATGCAATGTAAACTTGTTTTATTTTATTTTTCATCAAAACCATGATCTAAGGGAAGTATGCATCAATTAAAATCATTTTCAAAATTTGTATCATCATTTTAATGATTATAATCATGCAATGTAAAAATATCATGTGTGTCGAAATATAAACATGTAAAATCCACATACATCTAACATAAAATCAGACATGTTGTCAAATAGTGATCATCAGTTTTCATATGGGGCAATCCACAAAAATATAGTTTTGAAAAATAGCGCAATGCAATGGAACTAAATGCAAAATTCCTACCTCGACAACGATCTCTCTTGTTGAACCGATATATGTCTAATTGGAGGAAGGGGGTGTGAATTAGTCTATTTAAACTTTTTGCATGCAATATTATAATTTTATTCCCTAAGTATTCTATCACAAATATATGTGTGTGTGTGTGTAAGTTATTACAATGACTATTCACATGGTGTCACTCTTTGCTCTTGACTTTCGCGAGGTGTCACTCTTTTTCTTTCTTCTCTTCACAAGAGGTTGCAAGTTTAGGCACAATTGAAAGTGAAAACAACCTAAGGCTTTATCTTTCCAAATGTAACTCTCAAGTTTGTGAATAAGAGAGCTAGGCTAAGCACTTAATTTTTAGAGAAATCGAGTAATAAAATCGGTAGTGTTTTGGTATGATTCTCTTTTCTTGCTTCTTCCAATTGCAAGTGTTCTATGTATAAAAAAATTGTCTAGCGGTTGACCACCCAACTCCTATGGTCAATCACTTTCTTATCGTTGCATTGTAACCTTTATGCTTTCGGTCGACTGCTCTTCTTCTTTAGTCGAGCACACTAGTGCAACTTAAGAACTTCTCGACTCAGTCCAATTTCCAGTCGAGAAGTTCTTGAACGCTTTAAGAAAACAAAGTTAAGTGATACATGTGTGTTTTGGTCTTTGGGGCCCTACATCGCAAGCGTAAGATATGCATGTTTCGTTGTTTACTGCTTTATTATATTAGTATATTAATGAGCATGTCTATTGTTTTAAAAGCATGTCTAAAGTTGTTTATAGCACATTTCGTTGTTCATTATTTTTACAGCATGTCTACAGTTTTTATAGCACTTTTTGTCAATCGCACGTTGAGTGTTTATTTATAGTCCTTATTTATACGTTAGAAATTGTATGCATTCACGAGCATCATGCATCAGGATTTTCAAATATTATGAAAATGATTTTCATATACAGTTTTGAAAAGGAAACGAAAATGAAACAAAGTACAAACGAATGATTAAGAAAGATAAACAAAAAGATTTGTGTGGTCCGGTAGCTTAGTCCGTCACATAAACAAAAGATAAAGAGAAGATAAAAGTTTGTGTGGTACGGTAGCTTCTCCCGGTACATGAACAAAAGATAATGAAAATATAATGGTTTTTATGGTTCGATAGCTTAGCCCGGCATGGGAACGAAAGAAAATAAAAGAAAAGATAAGTAAAGAAAAAGAACATAAAAGAGAAACGGAAACAGATACGGAAATGGTATGTGCACAGATACTGAAACGGGAACAGAAATGAAAACAGAAATGGAAATGAAAACGAAAACAGAAATAAAAACGAGTCTCCGCAAACGGAAATGGATACGGTTATGGAAACAGACACAGAAACCGATACAGAAACGGTATGCGCATAGATACAGAATCGGGGACAGAAATGAAAAGAGAAACGAGTTTCTGGAAACAGAAATAGATACAGATACGGATATGGATATAGATACGGAAACAGACACATAAATGGTATGAGCACATATACGAAAACGGAAACGGAAATGGAAACGAAAACAAAAACGAAATAAAAAATAGAAACGAAAATGGGTTTCCATAAAGGGAAACAGATACAGATATAGATACAATTAGGTATACAAAAACAGACACGGTAACGGATATGGAAACGCATACGATCACGGATACCGAAACAGATACAGAAATGGGAACGAAAATAGAAACATAAAGAAAGTACGAAAAAATGAAAAGATAAAAGTTAAAAAGAAAGAAAAAGAAAAAGAAAAGAGAAACTGCATACGGTTTTAAATGGCACAACACGGGTATCTAGCATATTAGGTACTATCACTTACTGAGTGTTAGACTCAAAGTTTATGACTTTGCGAAGTAGCTACAAGTACGAGTGAATATGATGAACAGTTTAAAAAGCAGCTAATGAAGGATTTGCACGGACGAGACTTATGACTGGTTAGGCTAACGAATGTAAAGAGGAATGAGTTTTGTAAAATATAAAGTAACACTTTATTCATTGTCTTTAAATGAACTATATATGCTTCTGCTACGTTTTTAAAGAAAAAAGATTTGATCAATCAGTCTTTCACTGTTTATAACGATTTGAGTGACGAGTCAAAGTAAAAGGATTTGAACGGTTCAGTTATAAGAAAAGAACTCTGATGTTGATTTAAAATATTTTCCGCTATTGTTTTATAAAAGAAAAAAAAGTTTTAAATTTCATACGATTTTAAAGTAAGAAAAACCAGATCGTTACAAAATCTAAGCCATAATTGTAGCTGCTTTGTCTCATGCTATGAAAAGTTGTTAGAATTGTGCCTTAAAATAAGTTAATCTTGTATGGAATGTTTTATTTATGAACATTAACTTGTAGTAAATATATGTGCTAGTCAAACTTATACACATGTTGTAACGACCCGGTTTTTATTTACTTAAAAATGCGTGAAATTTAAAACTTTTCTTTTATAAAACTCGAGCGTTAAAACTTTTTACTTAAAAACACTTATCAATTTCAGCAGAACTAATAAAATCCTTTTTATAAAACGCAGCGGAATTTAAAACAAAACATTAAAGAATATTAAGTAATTTACAAACCATTTTACAAATCATTTTCTTTTAAAACTCTTTAGCCAAGCCAGCCACAACGTCCACCCGTGCAAATCCTTCATCAACTGTCTTTGACCTGATCACCAGTTTCTCATATGTACCTACATCACAAGTCCTAAACTAATGAGTCTAACGCTCAGTAAGAGATAGAATGAAATACAAGGCACATGATATGCATGATCATACGATGCATTACAAAAGAGAACCGTATCGCTTTTGGAAGTTAAGGTGGAATACTCCCTAGAGTCATGTGGCCTAACCAGTCACTCCGACGAGGAGATATATCCATCGGGGGTGTTACCACATGTAGGTATCCTCACTTTTGTTGAAGATGTTGGGGGTTTCAGAACGGGGTAATTGTGAACCCTAGAATCCACGTAGCCAACTACTAAACCTACCACTCCCTACGTGAGAGGAATCTACCGTATGGAAAGTCACAATTCACCCAAACCCTCACACGCCTATTTATGTATATTAGTTATGTCATGCAATATGCTCGTGAATACATACAACCCTATATGATGATATAAATGTCTAGTAAACATATCATTAAAAGAACCTAAATCTAGTAAACACACAGCATACAATCCTAATTTTTACGATGCAGGGTCCGAAAACCAAAACACAATAAGTATCAACTTACCTGGCGTTCGTGGCGCGTTTAGCACTCTATTCTTTTCTCGTTAATACCTTCAAAATAATTAATATTTATTTATTAATATTTTTATCAGTCATAAATCTTAACTTTGCTATCATTATTCCTTATTTATTATTTAATAATTAAATTATCGCTTAACAAATTTCAATAATTTTATCTTCATTAATTTCATGGTCAATAAACGAATAACCTTAATTTATACTTTTCCCCTAAAATCACAACTATCCAATTTAACCAATATTTATTAATTAGTAACAATCACTAAATTTCCATAAATCTTAATGCTTAATAACTCCAATTAGTCAACTTAATTACTTAGCAACCTTGCAATAATCATTTAAGTAACTTAACATGTGCAACAAAATAGCCAATAACCATTTATAGTTGCTCATTCCATCAATGTGACCTAATAATAAAGAGAATTTACTTTGCAAAACCGAATAGTATTTTATCACAAAATCACATTTTCCACAACAGAGTAGAGAACCATTTAATTCCTTTTATCCAAACGATAACCAACATAGCACATTTATTTATCTTTTTTATCCAATTAGAAAGGCTGTATGTAAATCATCCATTAACATAGCATAATTCAGAGAGAGAGCGTATGTATTTTCTATCCTTCAGAACCAATAACTGACCTATAGAGTCTGACTTTCATGAACAGGGCATACTCATCATGTTGAATCCAACATAAACATATTTCTAATGTATTTCAATTATTTCTTAGGCAGCAATTAATCACCTAAGGTAAAACTCCAATCAAAAACCAATTTAACAACTATCTGTCAATCCCTTTACAACAAACTTTAATCTGAATAAAAACAACCCAAACACCTCAATATCATGAACCAAATCAGAACAGATCTCAAACCAACCTCGTAGATGCACATAACCATAACAAATAGAGGCAATCTATCCAATATGTAACATTCAAGCATAAATTGATGAAGAACAACAATCCAAAGATTTATTATCCAATTTAGAATCCAGAAAAGAAATCAGAATGGAAACATAGTCAATCCAAACTCGCAGCAAGCTAAGACCAAAATGGAGGACAGAATTATGAATCAAAATACACATCTCTGGAATTCTAGAACCAAGACAGAACTGACATTTTTCAAAAGCAGCAACAACAAACTGAAAATCTCTTTCCTACTGTTATAAATCCTCAACTCAATAGAAGTATCAAAAGAGTCTCATTAACAACTAACAATGAATTGAAATTACAGTCACCAAATTGCAGCAAAATAAACAACTGAGAATCTCCAACAATGGTAACATTCAATGCAGCAATCAACATTCCAAAACAGATTACAGAACCGTAAAGACAGGGACGAAATTCATGAAATTCTCACCAATAAGACCCGAGAGCAGCACCTCAAATCATTCACTTCCACCTTCACTGCTAGCTTTCTCCCTTCACGTTTCCATCCATCATTCTTCACTGTTATTTTTCCCTCTCCATCTCCAGCGAATTCCTCTGCACCAACTAACTGCCGAGAGAAAACAACCACTGCCTGTCATATCCCAATTTTCGTAAACAAAATTAATTAAGGATAATTAGAAATTTATTTGATGATAAATTTAATTGAGGAATATTTGGATAATAGTCAAGAATTTATTTAACGAGGAATTAATTTGGGAAATCAAGTCAAATAATTTTAATTGGACCGGTAATTATCATCAAGTAATATTTGGAGGAAACAGGGAGAGGGAGCCAAGAGAGAAGGGAGCCGAGAGAGAAGGGAGCGGTCGGGTGAGAGAGAGAGATCAAGAAGACGACGACGGACGTTCGCAGCGACGAGGGCTCGGGTGCGCGTTGTCCGGCGCATGTTGGCGAAGATGGGCTGCAGGCGGCGGGTGAACAGCGAGTTAGGGCTCGGTGTTCCATGGCATTCAGAGTTGGAAATCGGAGCTATGAAATCGCCGGTGGAGGTAAGTCAATGCTCTATCTTTGATGTTCACCTCTTGGCTTCCGATTTCGGTTGATTAGGCATCGGTGGAGGGTTGTTTTGGCAACGGCAGGGACGAACTGGAGGTTGACGTGGAGGCAGGGCATCGGTCCGCTGGAGATTGTGATTGGTCTGGGTCTGATTGTCCACAAATGAGCTGGTTTATTTCTTCTCCCCAAACGATAGCTAGTTTCCACGTGGTGATGAAGCATTGGATCTCCCTCCTTGAATTGGGAAATTTTCCAGTCTGCTTTGCCTATATAGGTATGGCAGTAGTGGATGGATGCTGAGGGAGCTCTGGATAATTGAAAATGTGCAGGGTGATGTTCTGGAGTGAGTGGTTGAGTCTGAGAGGAAGAAAAGGAGAAAAAGTGGAAGGGAAGCTGGCAGTGTGGTGAGTCGATAGAATTTGGAAAAGAAATTTTGAAGCTACTGAATTTCTCTTGGATTAGTATGGTGAGAACAATTCCTTCATTTCCTTTTTGTGTTTTATGTAATGAATGAACTGTGGATGTTGCCTAATATTGTTCTGGAGAAATTGTGTTATGCATTTTGGGCAACTAATGCTTGGACATGATTGTTGTTATCTGTTTTGATTATAATTGTGAAGGGCGGTTCATGTTGTTTCTACCGTTAATGCTACTGGAACCTTGTTGAGATAATGGTTAAGCTACTGTTGAATGAAACTTGTTGATTGAGTTTATCCTTTTGATAGCCTTGTTGATAGTTGCATATGTTAAGGTTGGATTTGTCTTGAAGAATTATTGTCCGATATGAGTTGTTAAGTTGGATTTTAGCTTATGCTAATGAATTGGTTACTTGGATGTATGTTATGTATACAGCTATAAATTAATGAAAGATTGGAGAAGTTTTGAAAGTTGAGTAAAAGGTTGGATGCTTAAATTGTATAGACGTTGTACATGTAAAATATATACAATTTAGTTGTTTTAAATTCAGTTTATCATTGGACAACTACATATTAGAAAATGCATTGTTGGATGTAGAAACATGTTAGATTTATATTCTGGATTAGTTGTTGAATGTTTATTGCTGTGATTAATTTTAGATTAGTGGAATTACTATCTGCTGCCTTTCTAATTTGATACCATGGATGAATAGATGTGCTAAATTGATCGTCGTTTGGACAGTTGTGAATAGTTATACTCCATAATTACTGTCGTTGAATAATGTTCACCATTTGGATTTCGCTCTATTATTTCGATATGTGACCTTGATAATGTTTGGACTGTAAATTCTGCTAAGTGAATGAATGAAGAAAATGACCATGTTTTTAGTAATTGAAAACGTTGATATGTTGCAATAGGTTTGGTTGATGGATATTGATGTTTAATGCCCTATTGGATATTAATATTAGGCGTGATTTTGGGTAATAAAGTTAAATAAATTCTTTGTTGGTTCCAATGGATTTTCATTAAAAGATAATGAATTGTATTGTGAAATAAATTCTCTTTATTATCAGGTCACATTAATGTATTGAGCAACTATAAATAGTTATTGCTATTTTCGTTGCACATGTTAAGTTATTTAAATGGTCATTGCAAGGTTGCTAAGTAACTAATGTTGAATAATTGAAATTATTAAGCGTTAATGTTTATGAAAATTCGGTAATCAATAATTATTAGTTAATTAGTCGATAAAAATAATTGAACGAAAAATGTGAAATGAACTAAAAGAATAGTGATATAAAAGTTAAGGTTTATAATGAGTAAAAATATTAATAAATAAATATTAATTATTTTGAAGGTATTAACGGGAAAAAAATAGAGTGTCAAACGCGCTACGAACGCCAGGTAAGTTGATACTTACTGTGTTTTGGTCTTCAGACCCTACATCGCAAGAATTAGAATTGTATGCTGTATGTTTACTAGATTTAGGTTCTTTTAATGATATGTTTACTAGACATTTATATCATCATATAGGGTTGTATGTATTCACGAGCATGTTACATGACATAATTAATATATGTAAATAGGCGTGTGGGGGTTCGGGTGAATTGTGACTTTCCATACTATAGATTCCTCCCACGTAGGGAGTGGTAGATTTAGAATTTGACTACGTGGATTCTAGGGTTCACAATTACCCTGTTTTGAAACTCCCAACGTCTTCAACAAAAGTGAGGATACCTGCTTGTGGTAACACCCCCGATGGATATATCTCCTTGTCAAAGTGACTGGTTAGGCCACATGACTCTAGGGAGTATTCCACCTTAACTTCCAGAAGAGATACAATTCTCTTCTGTAATGCATCGTATGATCATGCATATCATGTGCATAGTATATCATTCTATCTCTTACTGAGCGTTAGGCTCATTAGTTTAGGTCTTGTGATGTAGGTATCGTACGAAAAACTGGTGAACAGGTCAAAGACAGTTGATGAAGGATTTGCACGGGTGGATCTTGTAACTGGTTGGGCTAAAGAGTTTTAAAAGGAAATGATTTGTAAAATGGTTTGTAAATTACTTAATATTCTTTAACGTTTTGTTTTAAATTCCGCTGCGTTTTATAAAAAGGATTTTATTATTTATGCTGAAATTGATAAGTGTTTTTAAGTAAAGAGTTTTACCGCTCGAGTTTTATAAAAAAAAAATTTAAATTTTACGCATTTTTAAGTAAATAAAAATCAGGTCGTTACACTGCCAACCTATATAGGCAAAGAAAAATTACACAACTCAAGGAGGGAGGTCGAACTAGCAAGAGACACATGGAAGCCTTATCCTGCAGTCAGAACAATTGGAACAAACCGGTCCAGAGTGGACCAACAGACTCGGACCGATGCCTCTGCTCCAGCCCTTCACTGATCGCCCCTGCCAACACCAAATCTCCACTACTAATTCATCCTGTCGAACAACAATTGCCAAGGGAAGAAGGAAATCGTCTAAACTTACCTCCACTGGCGATTCGCCATACCAAAATCGGCACCGAGAGTCGCAGCACACCGAGCCCTAGCTCGCCGCACGAAGCGTCACCCGCAGCAGGACAGAATCTCGTCACCGAACGTCGCCGCAACTCCTGTCGTTCGCCATTGTTCGTCGTCCCGTAATCGCCTTCCCGATCGCCCTCCTGATCGCTCACCTCTCTCTCACCGTTTCTCACGGGCTCCCTCCCCCTTCTCTTCTCATCTCCTTCTAATTTCTTCAATTAATTAAAATAAAAACTTAATTTAATAATTAATTTCCACTTAACAATTAACCCAATCTTCCATATATTAATTCATCATTTTTCTTTCTTTTAAATAATTAATCATCTAAATTCTAATTTTCTTTTTTCCGAATATTACTTGATGATAAGTATCGGCCCAATTTAAATTATTCGACTCGGTTTCTCAAATTAATTTCTCGTTAAATAAATCCTTGATTATTGTCCAAATATTTCCCTTAATCAATTTTCTTATCAAATAAATCTCTAATTATCTATAATTAATTCTGTGACAAAAATCGGGGTGTTACTAATGTAAACTATCTAGCTATGTTTGAAATATAATTTTCTGATGAGAGAAAAGGGGAAGAATTTGACTCTCGAGAGAATTGAATTGTTCAACCTTCGATAAAACTAAATGGCCCGCAGGGGGAGACTTAATGAACCAAATAAGTAATAAGAAATATCCAATGCCAAAAACATCAGGGTAATATTGTAACACCACGAATTTTAAGTCCATTTGTCTTTCTAAATTACACATTTTTTTCTTTTATTTTTTAGCATTGCAATAAATCATAGTTTTAGCAAAACATTTATAAATTATTACAATATCACTTTCAGTTTCATTTTACAAAACATGTCTTGTAACGACCAAGTTTTTCTTACGTGTAAAATCACGTAAAAGTTAAAATTTTTTGTCTTTTATAAAAACAGTGGAAGACAATTCTTTTATAAAACCATTTTTACAAATCGCAAACCAAAAATTTGAATAATACAATAAATAAATCTTTTACATTATCTTTAAAAAAACCTTTTACAATCACTTTTCTTTAAATGCATTTAACCTAGCCAGCCACAAGATCCGCACGTGCAAATCATTCATCAACTACTACTTAACATATTCTCTCATTCTCGCGCATGTACCTATATCACAAGACTTACACTAATGAGGTTGACGCTCAGTAAGTGATATAAAACTAAAACCGTACAGTGCACATGCCATGCTCCTTTTAAAATCTGTATGTAGCTTTCTATATTCGTTTTTAGGAAAGGAACCTATCATTTCCTTACATTTCGTTATAGAGAAAGGATACAATCTTGGTCATGTGGCTAACCGTCACTCCGATGAGGAGATACATCTTATAGTGTCGCCACCGATGACCGTCACCATTCTCTTTTGTTTCCAAGCGTTGGGAATTTTTGGTACAGGAAGAGAGGATACATCTTAGGTCCACGTGGCTAACCATCACTCCGATGAGGAGATACATCCTATGGTGTCGCCACCGATGGACCATCATCAAATCTCTCAAACCCCCCACACGTCTATTTACGTTTATTAAATGATACAATGGATATTCCTACAGCCCAAATGATGGTTGTTCGCCTCGGGTGATCAGCCTTCGAGAATGCCGTTCACTTAGTATGTATGAACATCTATTCTACCATTTTCCATTTCCTTTGCCATGCATAAAAATCATTTTCGTTTCAACTTGGAAACCATGATGCATGAATGCTTGTGAATGCATACAGTTCATATCAGTGTACAATGATTTATGTCCTGTATAACCATTTTTTTGAAAGCAAAAATGATCATAATCTTAATTAATATCTTAAAAGTTATGTTATTTGAACATAGATAAAGTTTTTCTCTTAATAGAATAATTAGGAAGGTTTTGGCCCAAAAAACTTATGCCAAAATAAACTTACTATGAAACTTACATTTAAAATCTAAATATAACTCTCAACTCTAATCATCTCCTCCCTAACAAGAGTGGTGAACTTTTTGCACCTTTCGAGTTGGATCTGTCCTTCTCCAATTGGGTTTTCCACGTATGCAAATTGCTTGAAAGACATAAACAAAACCATAGGGTGTGTGCTGATGGATAGGGCTAGATGTATTTGAATTTGTAAATAAGAAAATTGACAAACACTTTTAGACACACTTACCCAAATTACACTATTATATAGAATTTATCAGACTTTTTAAAACCATATTTTTAAAATATCAAATGTTTTTTGGATGAAAAAATTTGAAAAATCAAATTTAGTTCATATCATATTGGCTAATGTTCAAGTCTTTTGTTGTGAATATATTATTTTAAGTATTTATAATATAAAAATAAATAATTGGCAAAAAAAAAATGTTACTTCAAATAAAAGTATAATGGTAAGGTTACTTTAAATTAAAAATTTTAGGCCTTCTATAATCATGGGTTCTCTTAGATATCATTTCATTTTGCATACAATATTTACGATGCATATTATTAATTTATAGGATGAATCTAAATCCATTTGGGTTGTGATTAGTGATGCATAAATTGATGAATCTTGGAAACCGATGAAGCATAAAAAGCAAATGTATATTCGAAGTAATTTCATCTTTCCTAACAATCCAAACATGGTTGGATCTCAAAAATGATCCCCTGAAAAGGGTTATGGGCGGGCCTACCTGATGCAGCCATAGCAGGTTGACCAAACAGAACTCATGCAGGAGAAGCAGCATCATCTTCTCTCATTTACCAAAACACAGAACATGATTTACAGAGGACGGCAACTAGAAGGGAAGGATGTAACGAGACCTGTTACAACCAAAGCTATGTTTCTCGACGGCAGAGGGGACAATTCGGGCTTTTCTTCAACCAGGTGACGATGCATGATTCATGGTATATGTGGTCGCACCGCAGCGGGATTACTTCTTCCCCATCCGAGAACGTCTCCAGGCAAATGCTGCAGTTCTCTTCTTCTCTTCCCCTCCACTGGAACTTCCGTCTTCTGAGCATCTCTATCACTGAATCAGAAACGCCTTTGTTGTCGTCTCCAACGGTCTCTTCGTCGTCCGCACCACCCAAGTCCTCCGTTGATGTACCCAGAATGAAGGTTTCGTCGACCGAACCGGAAGCCGCCAATTGACGGAACTGACTGAATACCGGGGGTCTGTGAATGTAATCAACGTAGAGTTTTTCGATGAAGTTCAGATTGGCGAAGATGATCATGGAGGGGTAGGGCGGACCGGGACGAGCGGCTGCGAAACCGATGGTGTAGGCCGTGATTTTGGGGCATAGAAAATTGCAGACCGAAGGTCTGAAGTTGAGGCTTGCAAGCGAGCGCCATATCTGGCGGTGCAAATCTGAGACTGGACCGAAACTAAAGCCGAACAGCGCAGAAGCGGATGGACCCAGAAGCTCATCTTCGGTGGGCGGCAGAATTTCGGAGTGGGTGCGCAGGAAAACACGACGCCAGCCGTTCCAATGGATATGGAGAACATTTGTCGATTGGGCGTGGACGTTGTATTGTGATCGGAAGAACCCTTGCAACCTGATCTCTATATCGAATGCCATTGTAGAAGGAGGGAGATGAAGAATGGAGGGAGAGCGTGGAGAGAGAGGGAGGGAGATAACGGTCAGTGCGCGTTCAAATTTATATAAGCATTTGCAATTGCAATTGCATTTGGTGATGAAATCATGGTAAGTAGCCACTTTCCTTATTCGTTTAGAGACTGATCAGTTCAATCTGGGCTTCTAACGGTAACATTTAAGCAGTGCGAAGAACATAACATCTTGCGACAGTTCTTATTTCTCACTCAAGTACTACTGTTATTACTTCTCCTTCCAAACCTATTGTTCTATCAAATTTTTTAGAATTACCTCTTCTTTTCCTTAATCTTGTCAGTGTTGCTAAATTGTGCCTTGATAATGATGTTGTTGTCGAATTTTTCTCTTATGCTTTTTTTTTTTTTTGTTAAAGATGGGAAAACCAACAAGCTGTTCTCTAGAGGACTCTTTCCGATGGTCTCAACAAGCTTCCTATGTCACTTGGTTCAGATCCTTCGTTACACAATACATCTAACATCGATGGTTGGGACATCCTTCTGCACTAGTTGTTTCTTCTGTTTTTAAACTAATGGATTTACCGTCTTCTATTCCATTTTCTTTTTGTAATACTTGTCAATTAAGCAAGAGTCATTGCTTACCGTTTACAAACTCTGTGTAGAGCATCAAAACCGTTTTCAGTTCCAATGTTCTATTAAAAATTTTCCGTTTGACTGGGGTGGCGAGTATTGTTCTTTAACTTCTATTTGGCCTCCATCATCGTTTTTCTTGTCTGTATACTCTGCACAAAATGGTCATGTAGAACATAAAAATCACCATATGGTTGAGGTTGGTCTCTCACTGTTGTTTCAATCACATGTTCTTTTAAAATTCTAGCAATATGCATTCCATTCTGCTGTCTTTTTAATCAATTACATGCCAACTTTAGTTCTAAAAAACTTGTCTCCTTTTCCCTGCTTATATCAAAAACCTCTAGATTATTCATACCTATGGGTTTTTGGATGTGCATGCTTTCTTGTCTTAACTAAGACCATTCAACTCTCATAAATTGGAACCTCAATCTAGAGAATGTGTTTTCATGGGGTATACTTCCAATCACAAAGGCTATCTTTGTTTCTCTCCTCATCTTCTTCATTTCTCCTATACATCTCAATTTTTTATGTTCCCTCAGCTCCTTCCTCATCTATCACGCCTATTCCTCCATGTAATTCCTCTTCAACTCCTATATTACCACAACCCATTTCTAATGCTCATCCCTTGGTAACTCGGTCTAAAAGCAGGTATTCCTAATTTTCAGTTTCGATTACGAAACAAAACTTCCGATACACCATCTTGTCTCCCTTGATTTGCTTAATACTTGTAAAAGGAAAAAAAAAAGCATCATATTGCAACAAAAAAATTCAGCATACCTCTCTCTGCTCGTTGCCTTTTAAGGACGAGTGGTTAAAGCATCTGTAGTTTGATTTTGAGTCTTGCAAATAATAACTCATCTGCAATTAAGGTTAGAGCTAACAGACATTGAAAGTCAAAACAAGCTTCAGTATAGCATCAGTACCAATGTATGAAATCTCATATAATGGTACCTTGCCATGGCAGTTTATGAAACTTTCAATCATAAAACAAAAAAGCTCACCAGACCCAATATCCATTTTAGAGTAAACTAGAATTCATAAAGCTGATCTTAGCCCTAGAACGTAGACATGGCAATGCACCAATTTGAAAATACATTCAGGAAAGAAAAGTTGGCCTTAAAACTTCCTGGTACACTGCAGAAGAAATCCAGACATTATTGAAGTTTATAACTGTGTCACAAGTATTATACGTTCAGTCTTGCATCAATGCAAACTAATTGAGCACAAACATAATCAGGCAAAATCAAAAAAAGAGAAAAATGAGATTTAGTGGAGAAACCCAAAATGCCAGCAACAAAATATTACTCCTTCAATTATGACGAAGTTTCCGTCGAAGCGATTGCCTCTTTTTTGGAACTCACAGCAACAGTTTCAAGCGTTTTATAGAACTCTTCTGGTAGAGGACCAGGACGGTGCAGAGGTACATGCTTGGGAACTGGAGCATCATTTTCTATCACCTCAACTTCATAGTCATCAGGAACACCCCAGGGATCCCATTCTGAAAATAAAGGTGTAAATGTAGCGCCATTAGGAGTAACAATCGTCTCTTTTCACTCCTCAATTGCTGAAATAACTGAGAATTTGAAACAGCAAACTAAAGCATCACAGAATCCACTCAGTTTACAAAAACAGTCATCCATTTATGCGAGACTTTATCAGAATATTGCATTCAAGCTGCAACATCAAGCTTTCAAAAGTCTTCTTAAAAGTTGCAAACTAATAACACCGACAACCTCACAATTTCTAGATCTTCCGTTCATAGGTTCTGCCATTTCTAACACACAAAGCACAAAACTAATGTCTCCAAGATCAAATAACCATCGTCACCAGCAAACTTGAACTCTATAAGCCGAATTCCATGTATCAGCTCATTATGGCATTCCATTAAACTTCATTTTTTACTATTTAAATTTTGTAACGAATTCAACACACTAAGCATCCACTTCAGATCATGTAAAAAGATTTAAATGAAAACAGATTAAACATTAAAAATTTTGAAAAAAAGCAAACATTGAAAAGAAGACATACCGATCATCTTAGCAATGAGCTTAAGCTCGTCCTGGGCCTCTTCGATAAGCTCCTCAACCTGGCCACAGCCTAATCTCTTCTCGATCACTTCCCAATCTTCTACCTCTTGGCACACCTTCAAACGGTGCCTCGTAAAGCTCTCCACTGCCTTACGGTACCCTTCGTCTTCAGGAACAGCCTGGATCTCCTTCAAGGTCTTCGAGTAGAGACCAATTAAAACCTCCCGAGCATTAGGTACCACTTCCAGCCCAACAATCCCCGTCGTCTGCTTCACCTTCGCCAATAATGGCCGCGCGATCGCCCGCAGAAACATTTTCGCTCCTCTCTCACTCCCTCTCCTTCCCTCAGAGTTACTGAATTCCGACGATTTGGGTTCGCTACCGCTTTCCCATATCCATCAAAGACGGGTTCGAAGGCCCAGTATGTTTCTGACCCAATCAATTCTTGCTCCACGTTACGATCACCCTTTTCCTTGATTTATCTTTCACATGCACCAGGTCATCGGTTAACTTTGGTCAAGCAAACAGTCGATTGTGACTTTTAGTTGTCCATTAAAATGACAAATACTTTATAATTAATAATAAGTTAATTATTAAATTATTTTTACTAATAATTTAACTATTGAATTATGAGAAATCATTGTCGTGAACATCGTCGATTGCTATTAACTTTTTGAAAATCACAGTGAAAAATAAAAAATACTCATGGAAAAAATAGAAAGAACTGATTTTATAAGAGATTTTCAGTGGAAAAGAGTTAATATCATGGAGAAAGAATTTAAAAGATTTTGGGTTTTGCAAAAGAATGGATTTAGAAGATTTCGGATTTTATAATTTAGAAGATTTTGTAAAAGAATGTTACTGTTTTAGTTTTAGGATAATTTAGAATTGTTTTTACAATCCATGAGAGAATCACAGTTTATCTGTGTTTTTCTACAAAAAAGACAATGAATTTTTTTTTTTATTTCCAAACATTCCTCAGTGGATCAACGACAATCTGCGGTGGATCGGGACATTTTCCTCCGTGGATTGACCATGATCCACGACGGATTGATAAAAAAAAAATTGTGAATCTTTGCAAATCGATAATTCTCTCCATTTTCAACGGTTTGGGACATTTGAGGACTTGCTTTCCATCATCTTTTTGCGATGTACATGTAGGTAACATTTTTTTTGTCATTCGGTGCTTATAAGAGCAAATTCGGGCATGAAAAAAAATGAGATTGTTTCCTCCCTCATTTGCCTTGATTTCGCAACACTTTGCTTCGCCATGAAAATGCTATCCATAGACACCATGATACAGCGACATTTTTGGAGACGTGTCGCGCATGTGTATTAGGAGAAGATCAATGTGATTTGTGCAAAAAACGCTCATCGCAGCAGGGAGAAACCGTCCTCTGAACGTGCGGAGCATCACGGTTTTGAATTGTGTAAGGGAAATGGAGGACTTAGAAGTGTTTTTAGCCCTCGAAAGTGGGACAATGTGCCTTTGGCAACTTGCCAACGCGTAGATCTAGAAAAGTTATGCGACATAAAAAAATCGTCCAAATCGGTCAACTAAGAACAAATTTATGGCCTTCTGAAGTTTTCAAGTAAACGATCTCATTTTTTTCCTGCCCAAATCTGCTCTAATATGCACTAAATGACAAAACAGATCGCTCCTACCTATACATCGTGAAAAAATTATGGAAAATGAGTCCTCAAGCATCCAAAACCATTGAAAATGGAGAGAATTATCGATCTGCAAAGATTCATCGTTTCTTTAGGTGAAAGAAATAAATTTCCTTCTTATCAATCCACTACGGATCGTGGTCAACCTACTGTCGATCCTCTGGAGATCGACGACGATCTTCTGCGGATGATGACGTTCTTGAGTTATATTTCAAAGAGTCACGATCCACTGCGAATCGACGATGATCCTCTGCGGATCGACGACGCTATTTAATGGAAAACGTAACTGCATTGTTTACTTCGTCAATTTTTCATTGTGTAATGGTTAAATTGTTAGCGAAAATAGTTTAGTGGTTGACTCATCATTGATCACAAAATATGATGGTTGGTTTGTCATTTTCCTATATCGAGTAAAAATACAAACCCGTGATATATTCTACTAAGTTTATTGGCAAAACTTGCATTATAACATTTAAAAATAAAATCAAAACTATAAGAATATACCATATATTCTTTCTAGTTTGTGAAAAAAGATTGCATGACATCAATATTATAAGAAATTATAATATTTTAGCCAATAAGATCATGGTCTATGTTTCATTATAGGGTAATATTATATTTACACTCTGATATTATATTATACCGTGGAGTTTACATATTACTCAATCATTGATTCATGTGATATATTATTTTAAATATATTATACTCTAATAATTCTATCACTAAATAAAAGTCATGTAAGCGCCACATTATAGTGTAAAACTAGAAACTTTTAGTTTTTCTTAATTTGACGTTATTTATTTATTATGTATCTCTATTATCCATTATAATCTAAAAGTTTACATCATTTTCTTTAAATTTTCTTTAATATTCCATATGTTGAAAATTGAACATGATTTGAAAAACATAAGAAAAAAGAAAATATTGAATACCAAGATTTATGTATAAAACTCACAGAAAAAAATAAGGGTAGTGGAGAAGATTTCACTGTTACAAAATTGATATAATGAGTTTTGTGATTCAAACATATATTTACAACATTAAATAGAATCTTAAAATTGAGATTTCCAATGTGAGCCCAAATAGAATTATGGTCAAATAACTTTAACAATCTTCATTTTGACATGAATTTCAATGTACAAAACTATATATTAACACATTGTTGAAAATCGAACGAGAAACGAAAAAAGAAAACTACAAAAGTAGGGACACCAAGATTTACGTGGAAAACACTTACGAGAAAAAACCACATGCATAGGAGAAATTCACTAATTGGAAATCAAGATACAACGAGTTTTGCGACTCCAGCATCAATATATAGAGAAAATAAATAACCTTAATATTGGATACGGGCCCAATCCGGCCCAACTAGAATTTAGGTCACATCGAACTCTAACAATCTCCACCTTTACATAAATTCCACATGAGAGATCTAATGCAAGCTTCCTATCTCACTCCAAAACGAATCCATAACACTGAACTCTAACAATCTCCATCTTCAAAGAAATTCTAATGCAAGGCAAATGATTTGCAAAACTCCAACGAAAAATAACCTCCTCCTCCACAAAGGCTCCTTTTAGGCCAACTCAATATCTGATACCAATCAAGTTTAAGCACTGTTTAAACTTAAGAGACACACTTGAGAAGAAATCACATCTCCTCCATGGTACCATCGAATTATCAGAGATGTCGCAACGAACTGCACTTGAATATGTTAAAGACTCCCTACTGGAATCAATACCCTCGAACACACTCAAAGTATAACCCACTATAATAGTTTCACCATATCGCCATGGAGCTTTACCCTTCCTTTTGGTTCTGCCTTTGATGATACCACTTTGATGTGAAACTGAAACTAGTGACGATGTGGTGACCAGATCACCATAACACATTTGCAATAAGCTGACATATCGGCTCTGATGTAAATTCAGATCTCAACTTGAACTTCACTTGAGAACTTGACTTTTTCTGAATCTTCTCCAAAATAAACCTTTTGAAGGTGAATTCACAAACTTTGTAGCCTTATTACCCGTTATTGTAGAATCTTGTAACACATACAAATTTGCAGAGCTTCTGTGTCCTTTTAACTTGACGATAACACCCATACTGATCTTTATACCTCCATCAACAGTATTGTACTTGTACCATTTCGAATCCAGAGTACTCAACGAGATCAGATTTTTCCTTAAATCAGGAACATGTCGCACATTACCCAACGTCCTCACAACTTCATCAAACATTCTGATTCTAACGGTACCAATACCAGGTATGTTCCAAGGTGTGTTATTACCCATTAACACAGCACCTTCTAAACACAATCTCATATGTCGAAAACCAATCCCGATTGTAACACATATGAAACGAACAAGCAGAATCTAGAATCCAATCCTTGTTTGGCTTTGAGTTTTCCTCTGACACAATTAGAAGATTTCCATCACTATAGTCTTTTTCCTCTACGACAACAACTTCACTAGACGTTATCGATTGTTTTCCCTTCTCAACAGCTCTCTTTATTTCATTCTGCAATTTTATGGCACTCAACTTTAATGTGCCCTTTCTTATGATAGAAGTACATATACTATCACGGTTCCTTGACTTTGATCTGCCCTTCGAATTCTGAACATTATCACTGCCTTTGTTGTTTGACTCTCTTGTTCTACCCCGAACGACGAGTCTGACACCTTGAGACTCGAATCCAACAACAATATGTTTTATCTTTTCTTTTGATAACAAAGAACCATAAACCTCTTCTAGAGTTAAACTTATTCTACTGTATAAAATTGTGTTTCTAAAAGCACTATATGAAGTAGGTAATAAGCATAGCAAAATCAACCTCAAATCCTTCTCATCATACTTGCATCTTATAGTCTCCAAATCTGAAACTAACTCCTTGAATATAGTCAAGTGTTCTTCAATAGAACCACCTTCTATCCACTAATGAGAAAAAAGTGGTTGCTTCAAATACAACTTGCTACTCAGGGTTTTCCTCATACACAACTGCTCCAATCTGAACCATAACTCAGCGGCAGATTTGTAATGACCCGGATTTCTTAACCGTTTTAAAAATATGTTATTATTTACTAAAACAACAAGTTTCGGAGTTAAATCTTTCTTTTAAAACAAATCTTTTCATAAAAGGGTTATCAAAGAGCAAAAATCCGATTGTTACAAAAAGCTTATTTTATCATTCATTAAGTGGTGAAGAATTACCATTTACGATTTGCGGAAGCGATAAAAATTTGTTTTTAAAGGTTGCGGAAGCATAACCAAATAGAAATCCAACTTACGAAAAACTGTCATTTTATCAGAGAAAACTATGATTAACAATTTTAGTGGGAACTTAATTTAAAGCATCATATAAAGGGATAACTTAACTTCAAATGTTTGAGTTTTCAAAGGTAAATCCACCTATTATTTTGGATAAATATTCAATAAGGGTAAAAGGAAAATTAACGTTCACAAAAATAAATCTTGACGTTAGCCCTTACGAAATTTCCTCTTCTTCATTACTTGGTGTCGTACTACTACTTCGTTGGCGTCTCTTCCGGATCTACCACAGGTCCCACGGGATTGGCCTCCTCGGCTCCTGGGAGAATTACTTCGTTACCTACCCCACAAGTAAGGACGTGAGCTTATGCTCAGTAAGAAAATGGGGGAAAGCAAATGCATATGTCTCTCTTTAATTTCTTTTGGAATGGGAGCCACCCAAACCAATTCTTTCATTACATTGCGTTCTTTTATTCCTCCTTCACTCGTACTTCGAGCTAGAGATTGGAAGACCCGTATGAGATGGTATAGTGGATCAGACCTAACCTCCTATGGGCAACTAGGTTCCATTCTTGATAAGGTAAGGGCATTGCCTAATTGCCAGGCTAGGACCGCTACCCATCCGCCTCCCAACTCCCTTATTCTTTTCCTTCGTCTTTTCTTATCATTTTACTTTCCTTACCATGCATGTGAGTACCACCTTGAGGGGGTACTCCCTACTTTGTTTCTATTACGTGCATGCATAAGGACATTTCTAAATCGGCTAACACATACATGAATAAGCTTGACGATACTTCAAAGATTCTACAATTACCATAGAAGAGCGAAATTTAAAGCACATAAGGACAATAAAAAGTACATTCACATATACGTAGCGTAACCAAAGGAAACGCGTATAACGAACTTAACAAGAAATTATTGGGAGCATCTCAACGATAAATTCCTCTAACTTGCTAGTAACCCACATGCATTTAAATGAAATGAAATCATATGCAAATGAAACGAACTTGACAACATAGAGCAGCGTACAATATAATAACTAACGAATTAACGAATCATGCTTCTTAAGGAGGTAATGAACAACAATAAATTGTTAATGCGAAATGTGCAATTTATACGGCAGCGAGGTGGAAAAACAGAACAATGAAACATGCTTTCGAACAACTAGAATACAGCAGCGAATTATTGAAGTAAGGCAGCAAAACATGCTTCTTAATAATTAAAAATAGCAGCAAATAATAATAATCAGACGAAACAGTGTAGCTTGCTTCTCAATAGCAGAAGAATAGACGCTAATCATGCTTTTAAATCGATTAATACATCGGCAAGATATAGAAGGTAGAACAACGGAACATGCATATTAATCGGTTAATGTACAACAGAAAAATAGTGATGAAACATGCAGCGAAACAGGTTTTCAAACATCTAAGTACAGCAGCGAATCACATCAAATTAAAACAATAGGACATACGTTCGAACGTCTAAAACAGCAGTGCATATTAATGGAAGCGAACGACGAAAACATGCTTTTAATCAACTCAACGGAACAGTAGTAGATGAACACTAAGCATGCTTTTATCCGACCATGTAATAAGTACGAACATCTATCATGATTTTTAATCGAGTACACAAAAAACTAAAAATGCTGTTAAGGGCTAAAAAAGATGGCAGAAGATATGTTCCACTAACATGTTTTAAATTGATTATGACAGCATAAAAAACATAATTTACTAAGCAAACTTTAATCGGATATCACAACAAAAATCATAAACGACTCAATCATGCTTTTTAAATCGAACAGCACAACAGGAAACACAAACGAGTGAAATTGCTTCTAATTCTATAACAAACAGTAGTAGATACCTAGCATGCTCACTAACCATTTAAGGACAACCGTATATCACTACGACTATCATGCTTTTAGATCGAGGTTTATGTTTATCAACAATGAAATAACTGGATGATGTAGAGAGAGATTTATGAACAAATAAAAGTAGAGCTATGCTTTAAACAGGAACAAATCACAGAGACAAACACTACAATGAGCAACACTATATAGTGTCAGTAATGGTGCATGGTCTAGTTCATTCAGTCATTAACAATCACTATGAAGCTTTTCATTCAAGTATCTCTACTGCTCATCTTATCATCGGTCAGGATTTCATTCTTACCACTTATCATTCTAAAAATCGTAACTCAAGCATTAAGTTGTAGAAAATGAAAACTAACCGTGAAACATATATACACTTCTAACAGAACATCTAAAGAGAAACCAGAGGGTCAAGGCAACTAACAATATGCAGCAAGCAACTACTTAGCAAACCTTAAAACAACTACAACTACAGAGTTTCTACAGCAAAACAATTACTCACACACACGTATACTTGGGTGTAGGGCCTCCAAATGGCCAAGACAACCCGTTCCTTACTCTTTGTTGATGATTCAACTCCCAGCAGCAGCTCTCTTCAATCCCACGTAGGAACTCACCCAAAGCTCCTTCAGGAAGAACACCAAACCCCAAAAAATGAGGGTAGAGGTGAAGGAGCTGGAGATAAATGGACTTACCTGGGAGACCATTCGAACGAGTGGCAGGAGGGGATGCAGGTGAAAAATCCTCAGTAGGTCGGGAACGTGGGAGTGAGAGGCGTCGGGCTGCATTTTGATTGGTTTCCCGTCATTTTTGTTCTGATTTTAAGTTATCCTATCGTTGAACTGCGATGATTCGAACGAGTGTGGACGAAATCTTCACGTGCGCATTCGTCCGCAAGAGTAGGTTCTTTGCGGGTAAAATTTGACTTTGGATGGAAATCGGCGTCCCCACCTTTGTCCTTTCCGTCCGTAGTTGGGATTCGGACGCCATTTGGCGTCTGAACGTGTCATCCGAAAGTGTCCAGAATTTGGACAAAGGCAAGTCAAACGAGGTGTCTTCTCATCCGCAGTCGTCCACTATCGTCCGAATGTGCCCAAAAATTGGACAAATTCATTTCGGACGGGTTCTTCCACGTCCACATCATCCGCATGTATCGTCCGAATATGTCTAGAAATTGGACAAATTCAATTCGGACGACTCCTCTCCTCGTCCGCAGACGTCCGCAATTGTTCTAAAGTCTCCAGACTTAACAGATTCGATGTGGACATGTCCTGTTCGCATCCGCATCGTCCTCCTCCGCAACACCTCAGCACAGTGAGGTTAGGATGCCAAAGCGCGTCCTGAGTCATCCCCAAAGCTTGGGCGACATCCAGGTGTGTTGCGGATGACACTTCACGTCCGTGAAGTCGTCCGCATGCATCCGCACCGACTAAAAGTCCATTCCCTTCACATTTTCGACTAAGTTTTTGTCCGAATTTGATTTCAAAAAATTATATGTCACAACTTAACGCGTATAGGGACAATGTAAGTATATATATTATGCCAATTCTTTTCTTCAAAGTTTGATTACATCGTTTAACAGAAAAAAATTAGGATCGGGTTGTTACAAGATTTCTCGTTCAAAATATCCTGCAAAATCTAATTTGACAAATGCAGACATATCAAATATAAGGCTTTTTGATCATTTCAAAGTTTCTCCTCTTCACTCCATAATGTGGGCATTTTTCAAGACTTAATAATGTGTCGTCTAAATCCATCTGTGCAAGCACATCTTGCATATTCACTTACCATAATTGAAAATCTTATATTTTGATCTAACAACGGAATATCAAATTTTAGCAAACCCATCTCCTCCAAAAATTTTAGAATTTCCTCAAAAATATCTAAACCCAAAAGATCTGCCTTGAAAATTTGATGCCGAAATAATTCCAGAAATTTCCAACCAAAATTTCGGCACAGAAAAAACAGCTCCCCAAATTCATAATAAATCCGCCTAAATAATTACTTGGACACAAAATATACCTCACACATGAGAATTTCCCAAAAATTGAAAACTTTTTGAAATCAGAACACCAAAATATTGAAGCTTTTTTTTCATGGCTCTGATTGGAGTCTAAACGACGGACAGTGGCGGAGTGAGAACCGCAGTCTCGGATGAGCAGAGGTGAGCAAAAAATCTGACGGTGGCAACTGTGTATTCAAAATGGGCCGGTCGGTGTTTAGACGAAGATGCACTTGGCTTCTATTGTGGCTCGTGAAGAATTGGAGCTCAAGGTTGTCTACGAGAGTCAACGACGATAGATTGATTTCTTCTATTCGACAGTGATTCTCCTTTCCTCGCTAATAGACGACAGCAAGGGGACAAGCTTCTCTTCGATAGTGGCAATGGCAGTGCACGGTTAGCAAAGGAATTCCTCTATTTCTTCTTCTTCTTTTCTGGAGAAGAAAGGCAAAGACTTCTTTTTCTGATTTTTTTATTATTTTTACAAATTGCAATTTTTCACAAAAATTGAAAACCTCAAATTCCGTTCGATCTGAGTATTGTAACTCTGTTCAATCTAAGTACTGTAACTCTCAACTTCGCTCTAATACCAATTGTTGAAAATAGGTATAGAAAACCCCAATCAAGCTCTGATACCAATTGTTGAGAATCAAATGTCAAACGAAAAAAAAAAAACTGCAAAAGCAGAGACACAAAGATTTACGTGGAAAACACTTACGGGAAAAAACTATGGGCAGAGAAGAAATTCACTAATTGGAAATCAAGGTACAATGAGTTTTGCGACTCAAGCATCAATATATAGAGAAAATAAATAACCATAATTTTGGATATGGGTCCAACTCAGTCAAACTATAATTCGGGTCACACCGAACTCTAACACATATATTGTATGTATATGAGATAAAATATAAAGAATAATAATCAAAATATAGTATATGGTTATAAACATATTTCATTTAATTAAAAATGTATAGTTATATCTCTACTATATATGTTGTGATGTAAAATAAATATATTTTCTACAGTAAAAAGAGTATTTTCTGCATAATATTAATTAAATTGGTAATTAATTTCAATTTATAATAATAATAATAATTTGGTAGTTAATTACAAAATTGAACAAGTATCTAAAAAATTTAATAATTAATTATCATAGTATCTAAAAAATTTAATAATTAATTATCATATTTTGGACTAATATCTCAAAATTTGGTAATTAATAACCAAATTAATTACTTGACCTAATTGTTCAAGTTACGCAGTTTAATCTATAAATAAAAAAATAATTAAAATATTTCAATTTTAAAAATTATTTCTAATTGAAATATTTTTTCAAATTAATTACCAATTTAATTACTAATTTAATTAATATTATGTGGAAAATACTTTTTCCGTTGCAAAAAAAAATATGACTTACTTTCTACTGCGGATGGTATGAAAGTTGGAGGAAGATTATGGATAGTCAAAGATGGGCAAAAATGGAAAGGAAACTCTAGAATGTATGCATTTTGGATTGAAGTTCTAAAATGTGTTATTTTAAACATGTGCAAGTAGTAAGCATTAAATGGTTAAGCAACGTGCACATTAATGGTGAAATTTGTGTCTATTCGAAATTATGCATACTTTTCTGTTATATGCATTAGATAAATATTGATAGAAGTTTTATCAATTTTGAAGGTGTTGTTACTCAAGAAGATAATCCTAGGATCTGATACTACATTAAGAACCTAAGGTAAGAAATCATTGTTTGCATTTGTGTTTGCCTTCGGGCTACATCACAAGAATTAGGGATTATTATTCGAGGATTTGTTACTTGAATTGAATGTTAAGTGTTGTGCACAATTATGATATTGGTGATAGAAAGCATGTGCGGGTTGGTTTTATGATTTGGAGATATGTTCTTGTGTTAGAGAGTAAGCTCTTTACATGATGGATTCTTGCTTTGAGGATATGTTGTATTGATGCTAGATAATATATTAAGTTGTATGTTATTATGTTTATGTATCGTAGTTTTCAAGAAACGTTACAAAAGGAGAATCATGACCCCGAATGCTTGGAAGAGTTTAGAGAGATTCAAAACTCTGAAAACGAAAGAAAACTATATGAATTTTGAAGAAGATATAATCTATCCTTAAGTGATTTAATACAAATATAAATTTAAGCAATCACAAATAATAAGAGATAAGGGAAAGGGAAATGCAAACACTTTATTCACATGGTTCGGCGAACATGCCTACGTCTGCGCTCCAAGTTTACTAGTTGGAGATCCTTAACCCACTAACCTCCCCAGTTGGTCATGATTGGTTTTACGGGTGCCAATCAAACTGCTACAATGACTATTCAAAGTGCGTCACCCTTTTCTATTTAATTATTCACGGGGCGTCACCCTTTTTGTAGTTGAGTACAAGAAAACGTAAAAATTAAAGTTCTAAGCCTAAGCACTCACAAATATATCTCTTAAGTTTGGAAGTAGAGAGAGTTAGACTAATACACTTAATAAAAGGAGAGAAATTGAGAAATGAATTTGGCAGCACTTCAGTTCGATTTCTCTATTCCTTAATCTTCAATTCAGAGTGCCTTTATTTATAAAAATAGCTCGACCGTTCGACCACTCTTTGTTTGGTCAACCGCCTCCCAACTGTTGAAAAGTTACCGTTGCATGTACAGTTAGAAAGTTACCGTTAATTAGGTGAGTAAACTTTTTATTGCAATATTATAATCTATCCCTAAGTGATTTAACACAAATATAAATTTAAGCAATCACAAATAATAAGAGATAAAGAATAGAGAGATGCAAACACTTTGTTCACGTGGTTTGGCAAACCCGCCTACGTCCACATTCCAAGTTTCTCACTTGGAGATTCTTAACCCACTAACCTTCCCGGTTAGTAATGATTGGCTACAAGGTGCCAATTAAACTGTTACAATAACTATTCACAGAGTATCGCCATTTTCTCTTTGACTATTCACTAGGTGTCAACCTTTTTGTAGTTGAGTACAAGAAAATGTAAAAACTAAAGTTCTAAGCCTAAGCTCTCACAAATATAACTCTCAAGTTTGGAAGCAGACAGAGCTAAAATAATACACTCAATAAATGGAGAGAAATTGGTAAATGAATTTGGAAGCACTTCAACACGATTTCTCTCTTCCTTAATCTTCAATTTAGAGTGTCTTTATTTATAGAAAGAGCTCGACCGGTCGACCACACTTTGTTCGGTCGACCGCATCCCGAGTGTTGGAAATTTACCATTGCATGCACAGTCAGATTGGTCAACCATCTTGTCAACTCCGGTTGACCACTTTCTTCATATCTCAGACTTTGCTCGAATCTGTCTAATTTTTGTTTGACCATAGCTCGATTGGTCAACCACAGCTTGATCGGTCGACCAATTATTCAGCGCCAGTTGATCGCTTTCCTATTCTGGCTCTTCTGCAACCTATCTGGTCGACCACCCTCTGGTCCATAGTCAACCTATAGTATGTGTTTTACTCTTCTTAAATATTCTAAGTCTCAATATCAATATTTAATCTACATGGACTTAGGCAAACACGTTAATAAACATTAATTTCTGTATTAAGGGTATTTCCAATTAAGATCAATAACGTATTTACACGATTCAACAAATACATACAACAACTTTTTAATAACTTAAACATTCATCATAAAAAAAAAGTCTAACATCTCTTAAGCTAACAATATTTCTCTTTTTGATAATGACAAAATATTATATGTTGTTTATTTCTCCTCCTTAGTTTATGCAATATATATCTCTCTTTTTAGTTTGTGCTAAACATGTTTTTCTAACAACTTATATTAACTTCTCCCCCTTTGGCAAAATCAAACAGAATTCAATGGGGAGGCATATTACCAATTTCAATAAAATGATACCAATTGTAATAAAATTCCTCTCACTCTTTAGCAATATAGTAAAAACAAGTCATAGGGTTTGTTACACTTAGCATCAAAACAATCAAAACTTCAATAAATTCTCTCTCCCTTTGTCATTACACTAATTCAAATAAATAGGGAAAGATTAAAACAATACAATTCAATCAAATTAACTCTCCCCTTTTAGCATTAACAATACATAATAGTTGGGGGTAGACAATCAAAATAATACAATTATATTTCTCCCCCTTAGTATACCAATTGTTGGGAGAAAACATCTAAGTGAATACCAAGAAAAATGATTCAATTTATTCCAATTGAAAGAATGAAAACATTTAATCTTTAAAAATATATCCAAGTTAAAGAAACTTCTCCCCCTATGTCAATGTATAAATTCAAAACAATGGGGTAAAATCAAAATATCAAAATCAACAAACTAGGTAATTTAAAAAAAAAAAAAACAAGTTATATTACCACTTGTTGGATTATCAAAATTTAAACTCAACGATATCAATTGAAGAAAAAAAATTTAAGACCAATGATACAAAAAAGAATATGCATACAATGAAACCAATTTAATTCAAGAGAATTAAATTTTAACCTATATGCAAATTATCAATTCAATTCAAATCAAGAGTATAATTCATTAAGCAATTTAAACAAACTAAATGGATACTATTGATTCAAAAGAGAAAAACACCTAAATGTTTTTTGTAGGTACCCAAATCTTTTGGGGTCCTTTAATCTTAGGAGTGGTTCTTTTAGGAACCAAACCATCTTAGAATTTGCATTTTTATCACTAAAATTTAATAGGCAACTAAAAGATTTATGTCCTATGCAATTACAAGCATTACAAATAGTAGGACAAACAAAGAAATTTTCATAATTTTTCTTCTTAACAAAGGGCTTATATCCAATCCTAGCTTTGTCAAATATAATTCTTTGCTTTCCAAAAAGCATGGTCAAATTTTTGCTACCATTTGTGAATTTAAGCACAATAGAGTTCAAATTATTATTGTTAGCTTTCAATTCACAAACGTCAAATTCAAAAGATTTAATATTAGCAACCAAATTATCATTCATGCTTTTCAACTCTATAATTTGATTTTAAAAAAATTTAACCATTTTATCATGCTCTTTCATCAAATTTTCATTCTCCTTTTTCAACAAATTATATTTACATTTAAGTATATTGAATTGATCAAATAATTCATTAAAGATATCAAGCAATTCATTATTATCATAAATATTATCTCACTAGATGAATTGTGTACTTTATCCTCCTTAGCCATAAAGTAAAAATTGGATACCTCTTCCATTTTAGAAGATGAATCCTTATCACTATTGTCTCAAGTGGTCTTGAATGCCTTCTTATTGGAGACCCTTGTCTTCTTCTTTACTTTGGGACAATCATAAGTGTTGTGTCTGGGTTTTTCGCATCTAAAGTAAACTATTACCTCCTCCCCTTTACCCTTCTTTTATTGAAGGTACTTATTGAATTTCTGGGTTATGAATTTGATATCTTCATTTTCATCCTCCTTCTCAGATTCCACTTTTGTTCTTGATCAGGCTTTGAAGGCTATGTTCCTAGGTTTGAAGGATTCCTTCTCTTTTTGTTCCTCCTTTTCATTGTTTATCATCGTGATCTCGTGCATCATTATAAAACTGATGAGTTCCTTCATCTTTAATACCTTGTGATCACGTGCCTCTTCGATCACTGTCACCTTCGGTTGCCAGGTCCTTAGTAGACACCTAAGAATTTTTCTAACCAACTATTCGTTGGGATAAACTCTACCAAGCACTTTCAAAATATTAGTATGGTTAGCACAACTAGTAACAATTTTACTAATGGTTTCATCTTTATCCATAGAAAATAATTCATACTCATGAATAAGCATGCTCAATTCATTTATATATTTTTATTAGTTCCTTCATGTGTGATTTCATGCAATTTCCATATTTCATAACCACTATCACAAACTTGTATCGTATTAAACTCATCTATATTCAATGCACAATATAAAGTATTAATAACATTAGCATTCATGTATAATTTTCTTTTATCAACATAATTAAACTTACTATTCAATTTTGGAACATCTATACCATTTTTAATTTTAAGCGGAATAAAATGTCCATTTTCAACAATGTTTCAAAGGTCATAATCAAAAGATTGTATATAAATTCTCATCCTACACTTCCAATATACATAATCATTACCATTAAAATATGGAGGTCTAGCTAATGATTGTCCTTCAACATGCTTATTGAAAGCTATAATAATTTGTACAATCAAATAATTCAACCAAATTTATCCAAATACTTTTCAACAAGAAATTTAACACAATAGATACAAATTAGACAAATTTATACCAATATGCATAATATCACACAAAAATTTTAATTAACCCCAATCTGATATCACTTGTTGGACTGTATGCACATCTAAAAAGAGGGGTGAATTAGGTGAGCTAACTTTTTCATATTATATTATAATCTATCCCTAAGTGATTTAACACAAATATAAATTTAAGCAATCACAAATGATAAGAGATAAGGGATAGAGATATGCAAAAACTTTGTTCACGTGGTTCAGCAAACCCGCCTACGTCCGTGCTCCAAGTTTCCTACTTAGAGATCCTTAACCCACTAACCTCCCCGGTTAGCAATGATTGACTTCATGGGTGCTAATCAAACCATTACAATAACTATTCACATGGAGTAACCATTTTCTCTTTGACTATTCACGAGGCCTCAAGTACAAAACAATGTAAAAACTAAAGTTCTAAGGCTAAGCTCTCACAAATATAACTAACAAGTTTTGAAGTAGAGGGAGCTAAGCTAATGCACTCAATAAATGGAGAGACATTGAGAAATGAACTTGGCAATACTTCAGTACGATTTCTATCTTCCTTAACCTTCAATTTGGAGTGCCTTTATTCATAGAAACAGCTCAACTGGTCAACCACCCTTTGTTCTGTCGACTGCCTCCTGACCGTTGGAAAGTTATCGTTGTAAGTACAATCAAATTGGTTTACCACCTTTTCAACTTCGGTCGATGATTTTCTTCATATCTCAGAGTTTGCTCGAATCTGTCCAATTTTTGGTCGACCACTTCTTCTCCAGTCGACCGCTTTCCAGCCATTGTAAAATCCTGAGCTCACTGTCTGATTTTTAGTTTACTAATTCTTCAGCATCGGTCAACCACTTTCCTATTCTAGCTCTTCTGTAGCCTACCCAGTTGACCACCCTCTGGTCCATAGTCAACGAATACTCCACGTTTTGCTCTTCTTGAATTTTCTAAGTCCCAATTATCATAATGTAAGCTACATAGACTTAGACAAACATGTTAGTAACATTAATACATGTATTAAGGGTATTTTCAATTAAGATATATAACGTATTTACACGATTCAACAAATACATAATAAAGAATTTACTATTAACTTAAACATTCATCAACAAAACAAATAAGCCTAACATCTCTTAGGCTAACATATATCAATGGGGACTTCATCCACTAAAGCTTCTATCATTGGGGAAAACATCCTCCCAAAGCCTCTATATCATTGGAGACCTTATCTTCCAAAGCCTCTATTATTGGGGAAAACATCCACCTAAAGCCTCTATATCATTAGAGATCTTGTCCACTAAAGTCTTTATCATTTGGGAAAATATCCTCCCAAAGCCTCTATATCATTGGGGACCATGTCCACCAAAGCTTCTATCATTGGTAAAAACATCCTTCCAAAGCCTCTATATCAATGTCACATCGCATTACTAGTATTTTCACATGAAAACATATGTATGAGAAAACATTTCATTTCTTTTCTTGAAAACATGGTGCATGAAGTTAATGTACTTACATACAACTTAACATGCTTCCAAACATTATCATAAAAAATCCTTAAAATAACATTACCATTTAAATACCTAAACTTTATAGCACATCCTCAATTCACATTAACACACAATATCATAATTATCCTAGCATTTTTAGATGTAGGCCAAAAGGGTCAAACACACAATATTAGGGTCTTAGTACAATGTCTTGCAAGTGTATTCAATTATCTCCTTGATATTCAACACCTTAACTTAATAGAGAAAAAACCATAGCCCTTAAAGAACTTCCTCCTCCCAAAAATTCTCACCGTTAAAGCTTTTCCTTTACACAAGGGTAATTCTTCTTATAATCTTCTAACTCGAAGCATGAGGTGTCGTCCCTTTCAGCATTTTATTGTTGAGTAATCAATTTTCTCCCTTCCTAAATCGTGACACATAATCTCTTTTCAAGCGACTTTTTGCATTCTCGGTCGACCACACCTAAATCCCGGCCTGCCACTCCTCACATTCCAAAGAAATTCTTCAGCCACAAACGTCTTTCCTTTCGCAGAAAGTTATTTTACACTACTGTGGACTACCACAACCTAAGAGCAATGTATTCTTCATTGTTTTTGGACCGATCAATCGTATCCACAACATTAGTCCATCGTAATTCAACCCGAGAGCTTCTAAACATTCTTCTATGATCATCCATGCTTCTGCAAATACTTGAAATTGCCTTCAATCCAGGTTAATCACACTCTTATTTTGGTCGACCTCAAACCTACCTGAGAGCCTCTAAATGTCCTTGCTTCTACGGATACTCAATTTTGTCTTGAAATGGTAGAGCTCACTCGAACCTCAGTCGACGTAAATCTATCTGAGATCAATTTAACTAAGTCCTTGTGCACTTACCCATCACCCTTCATTTAACATCAACTATCCATAATACCAAGATACTTCAATAACCACAATTCAATCATATCAACACCAAAATCATTAAATCATGATATTGCATAAGTTATACCTAATACAAGAAAATTCAGGGTATTACAGAATATATATCTAGGTGTTTGACTTATCAGCATATTAAGGCTGAACATCAGAGATCAGCTGGGTTGTTACAACCTCTACTTATTCCTGAGTGAAAATAGAATAAAATCACCATGGATTTTGTAATTGGCTTGCCCAAGATAGTGTAGAAATTTGATGTTATATAGATAATTGTTGATAGATTTAAGAAATTTGCATAGTTTATCCCGGTCAGAATAGATTTCTCTTTGATGAAGCTTATTAAGTTGTATGTCAAGAGCATCATTCGTCTTCATGGTATTTCTTTGAGCATTGTTTCTAATAGAGATATGTGGTTCCCTTAGAAATTTTAGAGATCCCTTCAGAGAGCTTTGGGCACATAACTAAACTTGAGCACAAGACATTATTCTCAGACAGATAGTCAATCTAAGTGTACAATCCATATTCTCTAGGATATGTTGAGATCTTGTATTCTATATTTTGGTAATAGTTGGGTGATATGTCACAAATTCCTTTTAATCACAACCTAGCATGGAGATTCTCTAACAATAATTGTAGTGCTCGTTTTTTTACGTATTCATGGGGAAGAATATACTCTCCATATCCTTTCCATCCAACATCCATGAGTCTCATAGAATTGTTCAAGATAAAGCACAAGTGGAAGATTAAACAAGAGCTTGAAGACTCCTGCAAATTTATTTTGTATTATTCTAAAATTTAGTTTGTTTTAAGGATATTATTCATTTTATTTTGGTTTATTTATTTTGTATTGTTGCAAGTTGTTTTAATTTAAGTTAGGATGAGTGTACTCGGTTGGAGCTTGTTCTAGTTGAAAAGGATAATAAATGTTTTGTTTGTGAGGGTGTTTTTTATATTTTGTCATTGGAACTGAACCCTAATTTGTAGTGGAATTTATATCTCCCTTAGGGCGTTTGTTAGGTGACTTTGATTGATTAAAAAAAACCAACCTTTGAGCTTCTCTTTGCTTCATTACAAAAACTTGCAATTCGATTTCAGTTTGTTACCATTCCGATTGAGTTGTATTTTTTTATTTTTTTTTATTTTCATGAGAGTTGAGCAAACTATATTTTATTGCAAAATTCGCCTCTTCTTTCCTATGAGGTGAAATCTAGCAAGGCTACACAAACTCATGCATCATTAAGTTTGAGTGCTCCTTTGATTGAAGCCAGCCATTGAAGTTGGAGGTTGTAACCAGGTAACTTTCCAAACTAGCTTGCTTCTTATTGCACCAATTAAATCATGCAAAACTGAAGACAATTTCTATTCATATCTTTCAAAAGGCAATCAAAATTTCTATTTGAAGATTTTATATTTTGGATGGTCAATTTTCACTTCCAAGCTAGCGGAAGTGTTCAAGTTTGTTGGACTGTCGAGGCCATGCAATTACCATTCACTACAGCAGCCTACATTCCCGAGTAATTTCAAGTGGCAGACATCTGTTACGAATATCCGCATTTCCTTGAAGGTATCTGTTGTAGATATCGGCTTCTCTCTAGATACCCGCTCACCTAATTATAAAAGGCAGGTGCGACAAATGTATTCCAATTCTCTTTTCACAAAAGTTTGCTCACACATTCTCTATCCGCTGTAGATATTTACCCATCTCTGGATATCCGCTCACCTAATTATAAAAGGTGGGTGTCGCGCATGTTCCAATTCCTTTCCATGGAAGCTCATCCTTAAGGCTACTTATCTGCTGCGAATTTCTGTTGCAGATACCCTCATTTTCTGAAGGCGTTTTCCCCAAATATCCGCTACCAAGAACTCTTTTGCTGTGTACATCCTCTCCCTTTCCATATGTCCACTCTAGGTTTCCTCTCTCTTTTCGTTCGACTTCCTTTGCACCTAGATTTCCTCTCAACTCCTTTGCATTTCAGTCAACCTTTTTCATAACAAAGCTCCACCAAATCCTTCAGCATCTTGTGGCACATCATTTGGTATCAAAGCATTGCATAGTTTTCCTCTTGCACATCATTGGGTGAGTCACTTACGTTTGGTAGAGTTTGTTTATAACAACAGCTATTAGACTAGTATTGGAGAGTTTTATATGAGAGATCGTGCAGATCACCTTTATGTTAGGCTAAGACCAAGGAGTATGTCATTATTGGGCTTCACATGATTCAATAAAGAATTGAGAAAGTCCAAGTGATTAAAGAATGATTGGGTACAGTTCATAGTCGATAGAAGAGTTATGTAGACCTCCAGAGGAGGAAGGTATAATTTGAAGCCGATGACTTTGTGGTTTTAAAGGTGTGACTTGTCGTGGTATACAAGTCTTTTTCAAATTATTGAGCGGATTGGTTCAGTGGCTTATCAATTGGATTTACCCCCACAGTTAAACTATGTTCATAATATGTTCCATATCTCTATGATAAGGAAGTACATTCCAGACCCTTCATAAGTTATTTCTTTAATTGAAATACCTATTCAGGATGATGTATCTTTTGAGGAAGAACCTTAGAGAATTTTGAGTCATGAAATCAAAGTTCTGTGTCACAACAAAATACCTCTTGTTCAAGTTCAATGGAAGAATTACAACGAAGACAAGCAACCTGAGAAATTGAATATGAGATAATGGCTTAATATCCCCATTTATTTGAAGGCACTATTCAAATTACTCTAAATTTTGAGAATAAGATTTTCTAAGGGGAGGAGAATATAATAGTTGCCATTTTTTTATGAAAGGAAATTTGGAGAGAATTTTCTTCCCCAAATCGTGGGTCTATTACAAAACAGATAAGGAAATTCCTTCTCAATTAAATTGGGTTACCCTCTTAGTCGCACTCACCTCTCATCTCTCTCTTGTCTCATATGTCTTGACCATTGTATCCTCAAGTCTCTCTTCTGACGATGAAGTTCCTCGACAAGTTTTGGAGAAGAAATTTAGGCGATCGACTCTCCTCTGTAAGTTTTTTCCCCCTCCTCTGTAACTTCAATTTTTTTGCTATGATCTTTGAACCTTTTGCCAAATTCTTCTGAATATTTGAAAGGAAATTGATCTCAGATTAGCAAGCAACTTTCAATGCAGGTTCAAAAAAGAAGGCGTTGAATTCTGTGGTCTTGGTTGGAGGTTCCCATGGTTGAAATTAGTTGGCTGAAGGTATGAAGTTTGATTTTTGTTCTCTGTAAGTGGCAGTTTAAATGAATGGATTTCATTATTAAGAATCAATGTTGATGGCCAGAAGATTGGACGAAATCTGGCAACGGAATCGCTGATAGTGTTGGCGGAGGGAACACCAAACCATGACTCAAAAAAACGTTGAGTCGCAGTGTAGTTAGCTCCAGCCTAGGTTGATTTGGCTGAAAGCAGAGTCAAAGAGACTAACCAACATCGATCTTGCCTTCATCGATGAAGAAGAAGATAAACCGTGACTCATGAAGTATTGAGTCGCGACTCAATTTCACTCGAGTCGTGATTTGGGTTTTTTTGGGCAGCAGCTCAAAGCCTATTTTGGGCCATTTAAAAAAATATATATAAATTTTATCATAAAATTTATCAATTCTATTTTTGGACAAGTAACAAAATTAAAGTTTAAAAATCGTGGATTTTTCGATTTTGGGCTTTGAATACTAGTAGACCCACTTTGAGGTAGATTTTTAATTTTATGTACGCTATTGCAAGTTTTTTTCAAAAATAATATTTTGAGACATGTTTTCATGTAAAAATAACGTGTCCATTTTATTGCTCGTTGGGTTTTTATTTATGTTATGTAATTTTTCACTAGACATATTTTATTAAGCATGCACATAAATCATATGGATCAAATTGGTCACGAGAACCAAGTTCGATCGACCTGAATTGTGGTCATGTTTTATTTTACACACATTCGAGAGCGAGAGAATGTATTTGTTTTTTGTTAACTAGAGTAATGAAACAACTGTATGTGTCGTGTCCCTAGGAACAAAACTAAACCTCATCAAGGTCTTTCTATGAATTTCACAATCACCGAGTATTGTCGTTGTTATGTGATATGTTATGACATAGTGTGAAAAACTCCATTTTCACTAGAATTTTTATATGGTACAACAAGAGTTTATTTTGAATTACATATCACGTTATAGTGAATTATTTAAACACATGTCTTTCAATGAAACATTATTTTCATGAAAAACATGTTTAAGCATTGTTTTAATTTAATTGCTAGATATAAAATTTTATCTCTATTAAATTTTGTCGACTCACCCGAAACGTCTCATCCCGTTTAGGACTTTATTGGCAGAATTTTCAGTTACCGACTAAGGAATAATTTCGGCGAACACTATTTTTGAGCTTTTTAACCATTTTTATTTGAAAGTTATTTTTATTAGGTTAAGTTTTGTTAAAGATATTTGTGAGCCTTTATTTTTATTATTTTATTCATTACAATTATTGTTGTATTTATGTTATCATATTATTTCAATGTCGTTTATTAGATATGCTTAGCTTATTAGATATGCTTAGCCTATTTGTTATCGGGTTTTGCCTTTAAATAAAATACTAAGACTTCCACTACTAATTAAGATTGTTAAAATAAAAGATTTGATGATTTGGTTATTTTGAGTCAGGTTATTCCTTATTTTATCTCGAGTCTCAAAGATCATCAAGAAATGAAGTCTCTTTGAGAGACTTTGGAAATGAGAAATAAAGTCTCTTTGAGAGACTACTTGAGAGACTTTAGAAATGGTTTAGGAGGATTCTGGACTCCATGTTTGACTTTTTTATTTACGCATTCATGGAGAATCTAACTTTGTTATGAATTTTTATGCGCAGATGAATACAAATAAAAAAAGATATGTAGTTTTTAGATTTCTAATAGAGAATATGTGGTTTTTGGTGATGATCCTTTTCTTGATTCCGCCATTAATAGTGATTAGAGAGCTTTTGGTTGAGCACTACTAGTTCAACCCAGCCAACCTAGGACTTGAGATGAAGTTGCAAAGAAAACACAAAAATGGAAAGCAAGCAAAGTGGATAGCAGCAGCCTTAGGTCGGCCACCACCTACTGACTTGTTGGTTGTTTGTTAATATTTCTATACATAAGTATTTGTGTTTATTATTTATTGGAAAAATGACAAACTAACCATCGTATTTTATGATCAATGACAAGTCAATCATTAAACTATTTTTACTAACAAACTAACCACTGAACTATGAGAAAAAATCACCGCTAACATTGCTGTCATGTTTGCTGTTAAACGCTTTGATTTTGATCGCAACAGATTGACGACGATCTATGTCAGCTTGACGAAGAACCGCGATGGATTGACAACAATCTGCAGTGGCTTGACCACGACCACAATGGATTGATAAGAAAGAGATTCATTTCTTTTACCTAGTGCAACGGTAAATTTTTGCAGATCGATAATTCTCTCAATTTTCAACAGGTTTGGATACTTGAGGACTCGTTTTCCATTATCTTTTCGCAATGCACAGGTAGGAAACATTTTTTTTCTCATTCGGTGCTTATTAGAGTAGATTCGGGCAGAAAAACGTGCGGAGCTTCATGATTTTGAATTGTGTAAGGGAAATTGGAGGATTTAGAAGCATTTTTAGCCCTCGAAAATTGGACAAGCTGCCTTCAACATCTTGCCAGCGCGTAGATCTCGAAATGTTATGCGAAATAAGAAAAATTTGTCCAAATCGGTCGACTAAGCACAAAGTTATGGCCTTCCAAAGTTTTCGAGTAAACGATCTCATTTTTTTCTGCCCGAATCTGCTCTGATATGCACCGAATGACAAAAGAGATCTCTCCTACCTGAGCATCATGAAAAAACGATGGAAAACGAGTCTTCAAGCATCCAAAACCGTTGAAAATTGAGAAAATTATCAATTTTCAAAGATTTACTGTCACACTAGGTGAAAGAAAAGAATTTTCTTCTTATCAATTCGCCGCGGATCATCGTTAAGCCGCTGCGGATCGTGATCATTAATGGCAAATGTAATAGCGATATTTGTGGTTACTTTTTCTCATAGTTCAATAGTTAATTTATTAGTAAAAATAGTTTAGTGGTTAACTTGTCATTGATTGCAAAGTACGATGATTGATTTGTCATTTTCTCTTATTTATTTCTCTTTTTTTCAAAAAGGGTAAATGAAAAATCAACCATTGTGGTTTGTGATCAATGACAAGTCAACCACTAGGGTATTTTTTTTAACAAATTAACCACTGACGTATGGGAAAATAACAAAGCAAACATCGCATCTCCGTTAACAAGTTAAAAACGCGGTGTCACCGCGTTTTTACTCGAGGCACCGCGTTTTTACGCGGTGTCTCGCGCCAGACACAGCGTCCACGCTTGTTTGTTTGCTTGGACGTGTTTGCCTGGACGCGCATGCATGGCGTTCTCGATCAATTGTGTTTCATGGTTACTTCGAATTCGTTATGTATATGTTTTACGAATGCAAGGTTTTTATTGGTTTTTTGACCTCTGCACCTTCAAACTAGCATAAATTTTGCTACGAATATCGGTCATGGGGTTTACCTCATGATGATTATAGAGCTCTGAGAGAGCTTTGATTTGATACCTTCTGCGCCCAATTCCGACATCCGTAGCAAAAGTTATGCTAGTTTGAAGGTGCAGAGGTCAAAAAACCAATAAAAACCTTGCATTCGTAAAACATATACATAACGAATTCGAAGTAACCATGAAACACAATTGATCGAGAACGCCATGCATGACAAAGAAGCCTAGACGCGCGGCGTCCAGGCAAACAAACAAGCCTGAAAGCGGTGTCTGGCGCGAGACACCGCGTAAAAACGCGGTGCCTCGCTTAAAAACGCGGTGACACCGCGTAAAAACGAGGTGACACCGTGTAAAAATGTGGTGCCTCGCGAAAAAACACCGTGACACCGCATAAAAACGCGGTGCCTTGGGTAAAAACGCGGTGACATCGTGTTTTTAACTTGTTAACGGAGATGCGATGTTTGCTTTGTTATTTTTCCATACGTCAGTGGTTAATTTGTTAAAAAAAATACCCTAATGGTTGACTTGTTATTGAGCACAAACCACGATGATTGATTTGTCATTTACCCTTTCAAAAACTTTGAAGCATTACTATTACTATGATGATAATACTAATGAATAAATCAAAGCTACGGGTAGAAAGAGAGGCAGCCTGCTTATTCTCTATTCAAAAATCTCAGTAACAACCTCAAACAATAACTCCAACAAAAAATAAAATAAAAAGTAAAATAGAAACAAATTAGGGAAAAAAACCCAAAGATTTATCATCTTCGTCAGGCTTCCTATTCTCTTCTCTGCTTCATAATTGTTTACATCGTCGGATAAAATAAATGGTTCAGATCAAATCAGTAATTTTTTTCAATTTTTTGCAATTTCAAGATTGATTTGATTTGAACCATTCATTTTACCTTGGAGAAGGATGTCCTTGAGTCTGCAAAATTCCTCATCATCATGCCTTGATTTTTACTCATCCATAATTAATAAAAAAAAAATTCTAAACTATAGTACAAGTAACAAGTTAAATATTAAAATAAATTCGGTAACAACTAAAACTTGAAACAATGAAAAATAAATTAGGCAAACTTCCCTATTACATTTTTTGTGAAAAAACGTCTCTAGACGTGATTGTTCGTACTAAAAATAGCGGATATCCGCTCCTTAGAAATAACGTTCTTCTTATTAATATTCATAGATTAAATGATGTCATTCCTAAAGAGAGTACATCCACTATGTTTTGTATGGACGTCCGTGTCTATGAAAATGCGATGGCGCATACATCATTCCTATTAACATTCACAATTTAATTGATGCCCTTCTTAGGGAGCAGACGTGATGTGCCACGGATTTCCTATCGAGCATGAAGATTCCCTAACGATATTTCGAGTGTTTATTTTGTAGGTGTTTCAAGAGAAAAAGGAAGAATTACATTCATCAAACATCCAAAAATATGTTGGAGTTATTCAAGATCAAATATAAATGGGAAATCAAGTACAACTTTAGAGGAAGTGTTCGACAAATCTGCCAATAATCTAACCCTCAAGATGTATGTGGCTTCTTTGGCAGTCTATAAGATCTTATATTGAAATTGTTTATTCATAAAGATTGTAAGGGACATCAAAAGCTTTCCAGAATGATCATTTTCGTTAAAGGATTTGAAAGATGAATCACTCCAATTTTGGGTTTAGCAAAAGCTATTTTGTATTAATCTCCAACTGTCTAAAAACATAAAACTAGGTGGCTATATATAGCTTTTTGTGAACGTAAATTAGGAAAAGAAAATAGGAAACCTAAAAAAATAGGAAACTAGAAAAATAAGAAATCTCTTAAAAATCTTCTAAAAAATCTTCTAAAAAATCTTCTGAAATCTTCAGCTTGCTTTATCTTCAAGAAAGATGATATCTTTGGTATCTTTTCTTCCTTTAATTTCGCATTCAAGATCTTTTTGTTATGATTCTCGACCGATTTGAAAATTTTTCATGATTTTTGACTTGATATCTTTTGATGGATTTAAATTTGCATCATGTTGCTACCACTCGGCTAGAGCATGTTCTAGCCAAGTAAGTGTGTTGTGAGAACATTTTTATAGTCTCTCTTTAGGAACAAAAATAGTGGACGTCCTGATGCACCAAGAGATGCGAAATTTGGAAGAATCCCTTGAGGCTGGTGCTTACACGAATAGAGAAAACAGAATACCAATTTTCAGATTATGTAACTTACTCGTTTGTTGTCCAATCAGCGTGAAAATTGAACCACATTAACTTTCATAAGAGAGGAGAATACCTTCCAAAAATCACGCACAAATTATAACCAGAGACGGATATATGAGATTGCAAAAATGACTGCCCGAAAGGGTACTGATAGAGCAGCTTCTAATCCAGAAAGGGAATAATCATAAGTCAAACGTTTCTTGTCCAAATTGCACAAAAATTTAACCATGCACCTTTTTGAATGTATACAAATAACCCTCCAAAAATCAGAATCAAATATCCATGCACCTTTTGACTTTAAACGGACTCCACAAGGAAGTCACTCCAACTTGGATTGCAGCAGGTCTTCTAACTATTTTCTATCGACTTCCACCTTTAGAGTGAAGTGGAGAAAGGAGCTCATGTAAGAGATTCACCTCAAAACAAGCCAAGAAAAATGATGAATCAATTGATACTTACACACTTGATCAGATAGGTACCACCGAAAAAGGGATGCGGTTTTCGGAGGGAACTCCACAAGTCCGAATGAACTATTTTCTCAACATACAAAAACTCTTTGAAAACCAGCCATAAAGGAGTTTAAAACCCTCTCACGAAATTAGGGCTTGTGCGTCTGCTTTTAGAAAAATGTAAAATGCGGACATCCTTCCTATTAACGTTCATATATTAACAAACGACATTCCCAGAGAGTGGACACTCATCAATTTAGTATGGACATCTGCGTCTATGTAAATGCAAAGACAGAGACGTTTGTCATATAAGTATTTTTGTCTGTCTTCATGTAAAAGGGTATACACAGACGTCTTTCCAAAGGAACGGACATCCTTCATCGTTAAATGACGGTTAAGGATGATCCTTGGACGTCCTCCAACGTCGAGGGATGTCCAACGATCAACCTTGAACATTCTCCAATACCATATTACGTCCAAGGATCAGCATTTGAAGTCCTCCAATTCCATATAATGTCTAAGGATAAGTCTTGGTCATCCTCCAACGCCATATGACATCCAAGGATCAGCTTAGACGTCCTCCAAGGATGAGGGACGTCCAAGGATCAGCTTTGGACGTCCTTCAACATCGAGGGATGTCTAGAATACATTTTTTTAACAGAAAACGTGACTGTGAAGTTTACCTCGTTTATTTTTCATAGTTCAGAGTTTTAGTTATTAGCAAAATTAGTTTAAGGATTGGCTTGTCATTGACCCTATAATTTATGGTTTTTTGTTTGTTAATTATTCTTTACTCATTGAAAGGACCAACAATACTAAACTAGACTATCACATTCCCCTTACTTAACAAATAACTCGTAAAAATATAAGCTCTTTTTTTTTAATATCATCGAATATATTTCAAAATTGTGGGAGTGAGAATTTACGAAGCTTCTTTCATGATAAAGCCTCCCAACAAGTTCGTTTTTGAAAAATTTAGAACCTATATTCTCATCTTTGTCTGGTTAGAGCATATGTTTTGGAAAAATTGAAACTTGTGTTTTCATCTTTATAAGAGTAGAGCTTGATTGGTCCAAGTCCAACTTAAGGTTGTTGATGAAAATTATTTAATTTGTATAATTATGATGTGACGTAGTAAAGCAATAATCTAATCATGAGTTAGAAGGGTTAATACTCACATCATAAGGAGCAAGAGATCTGCAATGGTGGTTTCTTGTGAGGATTGTGCTAGTAGAGCCACACTCGCTGTCCTTGAGAGAAACTGAAGATTTGTCCAGCTTAATTGACCATGGATTGTCATAGTTTTGAGCTCCCCACCCAACTTGGGAAGCCCACCGTTGCATGGTCCGAACTGGCCTCGGACAATACCGGCCTTCCATTGATGCCCGTCTCCGGATCGGTTGGCTCTCGAGCGAGTCGGGTGGTCTAGTCTTGGGTGCACTCTGGGACCTAACTTTTGCCCTTGAGGACTCAGTATTGGCCATGTAATTAGGGTAGAACTGGCAATCATGGGCCTGGAATTCCACATAATTTGGCTTGGAGATAGAAAAATTGAGAGAGGGTTTAGACTGATCTCGTCTGGAGCACGCAGCTGAGTTATTTTGTGGGCTGCTTCGTCGGATGGTTGGTGAATAGTAATAGCCGTCAAAATGGCCAGTTTTGGCTGGTGAGTTGCGGCTGGTTTGATGATATTCTTGCTTGGTTAAAAATTTATGATTTTCTTTTCTGTCTCTCTGTGGGTGATTTGTAATTCCCTTGTATTCTCCATGATCAACCTCCACAATCTTGATATTCTCCTCCATTCCTCTTTCAGTCTCCTGCGTCAACACCAGTTTTATCGTATTAAATGACTCCAAAGAATCAATGATTTTCGAAAATGGGTCAAGTTTCAATCATGATTTCAGCAGAAGGGTTAGTTTCAAATATGGAATTGAACTTACATAACGACTGTCTTTTCTATGGAAATTCCTCGGTGTACTAGAGGTTGAATCTTCCGCCATTTGAAGCCTCTGCGCGCGAGCTCTAGCCTGTGCTGTCATCAGCGCCTGCATGCAGCGGAGAGTGGCGGTTGCCTGTTTTCTCACCAAATGACCTCTAACCAACGCCTGCAACTTCACCAATCCTCTTAGTGCACAAAGAGCCTTTCTTGCCTGAAAATAATTACCGGAGTTAGCAAAAATTTAGTCTTTACAACCACAAATCACTTTAGAAAAAACCAGTGAAGACTACCAAATAAGACCGAAAAGCCGACTGAATTCTCGTCGCTGCAGCATCTTCAATCGAGGATGTGTTCTTCACTGTCTTGTCGACATGAATGGTGGAAAAATGGCCGACAGTTGACTGGTTCGGATTTGAGTTCTTATCCTTCGTAGTGGATGAAGATCTTCTGATACTCCATCTTCTTCTTTCTTTTGAAGTAGGAGGAGGAACTGGATTCTGAATCAAAATTGAAGAATCTGGTTTCCTTGGGTATTTTTCCTTCTCTTTCTTTGCCGTCAAGAAGCTTCTCAGCCATGAGCTTAACTTTCCCATCTCATCAAATTCTTCTAGTCCACCATTGTTACATACCTGGAATACTCAGTTGCTTTCATCATGATTTTCTTTTCTTATACATATTTTTAATGGTCTCTCATCATTCCTTTTCACTTGTCACTTCTCTCTCCTCGCCATTACAGAGAGATGGTTTAATGTCTATGTGAAGATGGTGGAAAGAGCTACCACCTGTAGATAAGCCGCTTGCCGACCTCTAAGGCCATTAATGGTGAGTATTAATTTATTTATTTTCAATACCCATTTATCCTCTTGATTTACTTTATGGCTATTCTTTATTCGAGAAAGTCATAAGGGCGTTTCAGTAATTGGGCGATGGTCCAATGTAGAATTCAGAAACCATGTGGAAACTGGTCAATAAGAACACGTATAATTCTTGTTTGATACTCGTATAACCAATATAACTAAGCATCGAGAGTCGCCCTCTTTTTAAATTCATAAATTTGATTTCTTACATCATATTTTAGTTCAGTTGTGAAATTAGTAGTACATATTCACAACGATCTAAAAATACCCCGGCATCATATGACAAAATTTATTGCGAAGATCAATGGCAAATTTTTGGCACTCAGGCTCCCATATATTTATAAAGTAGAATAAAATCTTAAAGAGCGTTCGTAATGCAGACTCATTGTAACGGCTCTCGATGCTCTCAGTACAATATTGTCCGCTTTGGGCTGAATCCCATACGGTTTTATTTTTAGGGTTATCCCAAAACTCGTTATACTAAATAGGGAGATGAACCCTACTTGTAAACTATGTATTTTTTTACTCTCCCAAGCGATGTAGAATTGTGCCCTCTGATATAGGTCGAATTTACATCTGGACTTTTCATGAACATCACAAGACGAACTGCCACACTCATCAACTTAGTATCACTAAACTCTAACAATTTTTCCTTTTGATATGAATTCCATAAAAAAGAATTACAAGACAAGTTTATGGACCAATCCAAAAATAATTCAAGTTATCGAACTCCAACAACACAACAAATGAAAGTTTGTCGAGTTCTGGTCCCGAGATAAGTTAGAAAGGGTGGAGTATCACTTGATGAACAAGTGAAACTTTGCGTGTAAGTTCATTTAAATCCACAAGAAAGAACACTCCATACCCAAGTCACGTTCCATATTTTTTGTTCAAATTATTTTTCCAAAAGGGTGGGTCTACCTTTGGGACAGCTCTCTATCCACTGTTACACACAAATTTCTTGGAATAAAAGTAATATTTTAAAATATTATATTGACAATTTTTATTGATTGGCCTTGCTTAAGTGTTAGTGTCAATAATTATATTACAGCACCAACAAAGCTGTACTTTCTTTAGAGAAAGACTTCCCCACTGGCCTTAATTTTTTTTATATAATTTTTTAATTACTAAGGTTTATTTAAGTGAGACTCACATGATCTAGTCTCAATTGACTTACTTTCTTATATATATATATATATAATCTGTTTTTCTTCGTAATTATTTTTAATTGATCAACTTTTAGCTGTAAAATGTAGATGTTACTGTTTTTTTAATTAAAAATTTAGTAATTATACCCTTATATGAATAGATAGAAAGTGTGAATGTCAATATACAGTGATATTATATTATATGTTACAAATTTATTTGATTATATATTAACTCTATTTTACGAAGCTTAGTATAAGCTTCATTGTTTTGAATAAAGTTACTTATGATATGTTAATATTTAGAGAAAATGAAAAACCAACTATCATACTTTGTGATCAATAACAAGTCAATCACTAAAGTATTTTAGCTAACAATTTAAAGACTGAACTATGAGAAATCGTCGTCACGAACATCGCCATTAACTTTCTGAAAATCACAGTGGAAAAAAACAAATACCCATAGAAAATACAGAAAGAACTCGTGATTTTAAAAGAGATTTTCAGTGAAACGAGTTAATATCCATGGAAAATGAATTTAGAAGATTTTGGATTTTGTAAAAGAATGAATTTAGAAGATTTCAAGTTTTATAATTTAGAAAGTTTTGTAAAAGAATGTTAATGTTTTAGTTTTTGGATGATTTAGAATTGTTTTACAGTCTATGGGAGAATCATAATTTGTCAATGTTGTCTGTGTTTTTCTACGAAGAAGACAATGAATTTTTTTTTTTACAGACATTCCTCAGTGGATCGAAGACGATCCGCTGCAGATTGACGACGTTCCGCTGCTGATTGACGACGATCCTCTACGGATTGACAACGTCCTTGAGTTATATTTCAAAGATTCATGATTTGCTGTGAATCGACGACGATCCTCTGTGGATCAACGTCGTTATTTAATGAAAAACATAACTGCGGTGTTTACTCCGTCAATTTTTCATAGTTTAATGGTTAAATTGTTAGCAAAAATAGTTTAGTGGTTGACTTATTATTGATCACAAAGTACGATGCTTAGTTTGTCATTTTCCCTAATATTTATTTAATAATTAGAATTTTTATAATCATATCTATACTACAATTATGAAAATTTGAATATATTTTTAAATCAAAATATCTTTTTTATTTGATATTTAACATAGAAAATCTTGAATTATGGGAGGGGCGACAATCTAAACTTTAAACTAATTTTTTAACAAATTAACCCTTGAACTATGATAAATGAATAAAGCAAACATTTCCATCAAGTTTTCTATTAAAAAACAAGTTTGAACATCCGCTATAGATAAAGAAGCCTCTGTGGAACTAAATGCATCTGCGGCGAACGAGTACAGTGATCCATAGACACGAGGTAAGGATTTGCAACGAGCAAGGGATTCGCGACATGCAAGAATAGATCTGGATCGTCAAATAGTGCTCAATCAATGGAGCGGAAGGGATTTACAACGAAAAATAGTATTACATATAGTAATTTGAACTAATTTGGTAATTTATAAGATGTCCTATGTTGAGCATCAGACTTTCCTTGGATGTCCAAGTGCAAGCATTGGAAGTCCCTTAGACGTCCAAAATTGGACATTGGACGACCCTCAGAATTGGAGGACATTCAATGATGAGCATCAAACATTCCTTGGGCGTCCAAGTGCAAGCATTGGACATCCCTTGGACTTCCAAGTGAGAGCATTTGTAATACCCAAAATTTTATTGTATTAATTATAAAATTGTGCTAAAATGATGTTCAAAGATTAGGTGTTAATGTAATATCCCAAATCTTTGTTGAGCTAAATGTATAGCTTAAATGATAATTTTGGGGATATTAGACACTGAATTGGACATGTGAAGATATTGGCAAAGAGAAATGTAATTGGAATAAGTAAGTTATGATATCCTGTTATATTCATAGTTAGATTATGAGAAAGATTGAAGTCAATTCGAGATACTTAAAGTTATATTGGGCGATATCAATTGGATTGATCGTCAATGGAGGTAGTAAGAGAAAATATATTTGGACGTATTTGGATATTGTAAGGAATGAGAGCTAGTTAATAATAAAGTTAAAGATATAAAATTTATTGGAATTAACTTGAGTAATTTAAGACATTAGTCAAGTGAAACATATTTGGACATCTAAGTTTGAATAGTTTAGACAAGTGACTTATTAAAGATATAAGTGTGTGTGTATATATATATATATATAAGTTGGAAAAAGATTTTGGGTGGCGGATGATTAAAAATGGGTATGAGATTAGTGGTTGTTTGGTATTGAAATTTGTGGTTGATGGAGATCAACTGCAAATCAAAATGGGTATGAGATTTGCGGTTGATTGTGTTCGAAACAACTTGTATTTTATTATTGAAGAAATAATGATATATTTATGCATGAATAACGTGAATAAAAGTGTATAAACTATGGTTGATTACGGCGGCTGTTCGGAAAAGGGTGATCATCCACCATATTCGTCCACAATTTTTGAAGCAAAGAAATGATTGAAGGCTGATTGTTGCGGTCTATTGATGAGGTTTCGTTGACTGCCGCCATCGTTCGCAATTATTAAACAATGAATTTGCAGATGATTAGCTGATCGGTGGTCGATCGGCTTGAAGAAAATGCTGTCAACCGCCATTTATGAAGGTGCAATTTGGAGAGTTTTAAACGTCTGGAAGTTGAAGGATGCGGTGTCTCGTGAATTGTTTTAACGTCTGTGGAATTTATGGGCATTATTGGAGTGTGTCCCATGACCTTCCACCTTCGACGAATTGATGGTGGACGTTGAACCTATATATGGAGTTGTTGGCAGCTGGGTTTGAAGGAGAGCAAAAACATAAGGGAGCCTGTGCTAAATTTTAGAGAAAGTTGGCATGAAGAATTAGATTAGTGACGGTCAGTGATTGTGCTTGAATAAATACTTGTTGTGTGTTAGAGTTCTAAAAGGTTCTGGAATTCTGTAAGAGCATAGTGAGAGATTGAAACTGTGAGTTAGGGTAATCTAAGAGTGAAGAAACGTGATGAGACAGTGGTGAAACGGCTGTGAAGGAAGGCTGGTGAATTCAATGGTCTATGAGGTTCAGTAATTGGAGAGTTATTCTTTGGGTTTAAATTATCAGATGCTTCAGGTATTTAATTTCTACTTGTGTGCTCTCTGTTAATAATTAGTTATTGGATTTGTTATCAATATTTCTGAAGGATATTAGCTGAGATTTGTTTGGAGTTCTATGTTTGCATACGATTGAGTGTTATTTATTGGATATAATATATTGTTGGAAATGAGTAAGTTGAACTGATAAATTTGATTGGAAGATATACTTTGTTGGAATTATTGTTGGGTGTGTTGATGAATGGTGGAAGAAAATGATATAGTTAAATATTAGTTTTGGAATAATTATTGGAAAATAAGGTTCTTTATTATTATGGACATATTATGAAATTATACGTATGTTAGTTGAAGCTAAGAGATTTTATTATTGGAAATTAATTATTAATAGTTATATATGTTAATAATGGATAGGTTTTGTGAAGAAACTCTAAGTGCTAAACCTTTTTAAAGCTAAGGACTCTAGATACGTGCTACTGCATGTGCTTTGTCCAAAAGGACCTACATCATGGGAAATTAGTGTTTTGTTTGATGTTTGTTTACTAAATGCATAAGTTGAAACACCCCGACTTTTTTTTTAAGTTAGATAATTATTTAATTATTGAGGTATTACGAATAAAGTATTCGTAAGAATTCCATTTATTGAAATTAAATGGAATTTACTATAATTAAAATAAATATTTATTTAACGAATTTAAATTATAATATTTAAAATTTATTATAATTATTGTACATTAAAGATTAATTTAATTGTTTTATATTAAGAAATTAATTAAAGATTTAAAATGATGAAAAAAGTATTTTAAAGTTAATGAATAAATTGGATTAAATTAGATTTAATTTAATTAATTTAAATTTAAATGTTAGTGCAAAGGTTGAAGTGGTTAAACAAGGACGGTCCAACCATTGATTAAATCAATGGCCCTCGGCCATTTGCAGGAGAGAGAACGCAGGAGATAGAGAGAAGAGACAAGGGAGCGAGAGCCGATCAGGAAATTAGGCGAGAGGCGGCGACCAACGAACGGCGACGGCGGCGTGGGCGAGCTCTAGGTGTGCTGCAACGACGACAACGCGGATTGCGGCTAGGGCACGATTTTGGGAGCTCGGTCACAGGGAGCTTGGGCTCGAATCGGAGCTCTACCGGCGTGGCATATTCGACGACGATTTTTGGCTTCGGGGCTTCCGCGGGCAGTCTTTTCCGGCGAATGGTCGAGGTAGGTTGGATCGATTCCTCTCCTCCTTTGCATTTCGTGATGGGGCGACTAGCAGGGTCCTCGGTTTGTGACTGGCAGGGCTTCAGTTCTCGATGGCCAGGTTCGATGGTTCGGTTTGCTCGCAGTTCAGCTCAATCCGGTCTGTTCCTCTATTTTCTTGTCTGACGGTCTGGATGGGAATTGAGAGGCGATGGAGTGCAATCCGAAAAATCAGGTTGTGGCTAGAGTCGTGGGATAGGTGGTTTTAGCATTTCAAATTTGTCATATGTCTTTATATTTTGTGAGAGATAAAGACTTACAGTGAAGGGAGTTGAGAGACAAAGGAGGTTCTACGTGATGCCGTGGAGTGCTGCTGTTGCCGTGAAGATTGGAAAGCTGGAATTTGAGAGCTGTCCGTGTATGGTTTTATTCAAAGGGTAAGACTTGGGTGTGTCTGGCCGTCTAAGCCCTACCCGCAAGTGTGTGTGTGCGTAGTGGTAATAATTTATAATTGTAGAATTATTCGTTGGTAGTTCTGTGAGTTCCATTACAGATTAACTCCTGCGTTTTTCCTTTCATTAGATGCTCTATTCTGTTGACACAACTCTACCCTGTACTAATATTTTATTCATCATTTTCAATGTTATTTATTGGATGTTAAGGTTTGAAACATTAAACCTGGCCTGATGTCGAGCTTGGTAGAGGTATGAACGGTGAGAGCATGAACTAATGGTTTTATGATGACTAATGAGGATGAGATAAGCCCTATGTTTTGCTCATAGTCTTGACTGCTCCTATATTGTTTTATAATTTATGATGTCAATTACTTGTAGTACATTGCTCTGCGATATACCCTTATTCAAAGCATGAAACTACTTTATGTTATTCATGGATCATTCTCTGCGTTAAATTTATTGTTCATAATGCCTTAGCTGTTGATGTATATAACTCTCTACTTTCATTCATTGTTAATTTGTGGAAAAGTATCTCATTGTGCCCGCTACTGTTATATTACCTTGCTATTTTTAGTCATCGCAAAAAGCATAATCTAAAGTTTTCATTTCAGCATATTATCTTGTTGGTTGCTTTTTCCTTTGTGAATTGTAGTGTAGAATATTAATATTCAGTAGATTGTTAGGTTGCTTTGTATGTTAATCCTCGTTGTTAGTTGGTATGTTGTCTATGCTTGTTCGTTGTACGTTTTGGATGCTTCATGCCTTAGATTTTATAAGCTTCCTATGGATATGTTGCTGTAATTTCTCTATGATATTTCTCCTGTGTATATTCCTCTGTTATAATTCCTTGGCTTTCTGCTGTGAAGTAATGTGAATTCTCTGCTACAAACCAACCCCTCGAGCATGCTATTTAATTAGAATGAATACAACTAATGTAAATGACTAACCCATGATCATGATAATCCTCTAATCAAGCACGTTTGAATTATAGGACTATAACTTGATGCATGTTTAATGTGATAATTGACTATAGACTAGAATCTCGAGTATGTTAATCAACCAAGCATATAAAAAATATAATTAATACAAGCATGTAAATAAATTAGGATATAACCTTCTCAAGCATGTTATTTTTCCTTAATGTATTGTCGTGCGTTTTTATATATATCCATTATGGTTGTTATATGAATTCTCTTCTATATGTTGTATGTACTTTTAGTCTTAGGCATCATAACGATAGAAATAATTAGGAACACCACCATAGGGTGACCACACGCCTTGAGTGAGGAAAAACACTAATATTTCCTTTGTCGGGATCACAAGACTAATTGACGTAATAAATTAGAAATCATAGAATTTCCCAAACTCCATGCTCTATATACGAGCTATTCTTAAGACACATACTATTCCTAAAATACATAAATAAAATATTGGTTTGGGGAGGACCCATTCCGAAGAATTAGAGAGAGACATTTCATCCTGCATAAACTCATTTTCTTACTGGATCTTTAGGTTCATGTCTTACTTGCGGTGTAGGTACATGTACGCGCGGAGTCTCTCAAGCAAGGAAGAAGCAGTTGATGAGGGATTTGCACGCGCGAGCTTGCGGTTGGCCAGGTTGTAAGAAGTGAGAGATAATTAAATTGTAATGTAATTCAATTTCTAAATTGTAATTAGGTTTCTTTTCATAAATTGTAATTTAAATGTTTAGTTTATTTCCTTTAAGTTATTACGCTTCCGCAAATGCTTTTATTTTTGAAATATTTTACTTATGAAATGTTTTAAGCATTCCTAATGGTCCAGCGTGCACTCTGATATGTTTTTCTCAAAATTTAACGCATTTTTTAAATGTATGAAAATCTGGGGCGTTACATAAGTTAAGTTATTGTATGAAAACGTATGTTGTTTGCTTACATGTTTATTATATTTAAGTTCAGTTCCTTAGTTAGGACGAATCACGTTTTAAGGATATGACTAAGGAACACGTTAGATAGGTTTGTATGTGCACGACAACGTTAAGACATAGAATCATGAAGTACACCAAAATGAAATGCACGTAAACAGCTCTGGACCGGTTAGATACGCCATGCACAGAAATCAAGAAAATGACTCTGGACTGGTTAGATATGCCCGACATAGAAATCAAGATAAGTAAACGACTGTGGTCCAGTTGGATACTCCCAACACAAATGTTTGTATGATCCGGTTTGACACGCCCGACATATAAACGGATGTTTGTATGGTCAGGTTTGATACGTCCGGCATATAAACAATAAATGGATAATTATGTGGACCGGTTAGATACGCCTGACGACACATAATCAAATGAAATAACGATAAAAGACATTAACAATAAAAGAGAAACGAAATAGAAAACCTTATGCTATGTTATAGAAATTGTATATGAAATTCATGTTTTACGTTTATATCACGTGCTGAGCGTTGTACCCATAGTTAAGTCCCGTTGATGTAGGTAAGGAGTCGATGAATTGATAAAGTTGTTAAATGACGTAGCTGATGGAGTATTATTGTGTGCACGTTTGTGCTGTTGGCGATATTGACCTGTGCTTATAGCTCACGGAAAGGAATAAATGTTTTAATAGGGTTTTAAGTGTTTTATTATTTCAAATAAATGTTTTAAATTAATGTGTTTATTTAAATATTTATTTGAACAATGGGTTGATGACATTAAATTATAAAAAAACTTCCGTTGTATGTTTTATAAGATTTAGACTTCCGTTGTTTATTACTCTAGTGTTTTATTACGCAATGGTTTTGCAAAAGTTTTAAAGAAAAGAAAAATTTTATACGGAAAAGATTATGGGATGTTATAGTTAATTTGGTTGAGTTGTAATTGTTGAAGTTGTGTACTGTTATGGATTTATTGATAATAAAGTAAGATTGGAGGTTTAATATGTAAAGATTCATTAGAATTGTTGTTGGGTGCAATCGTGGTCGACTGGGGTATAAAGTGTGGTCGACCAGTCCAAAGACAATTTGAGTATCCCCGGAAGCACGACCATCCGAATTACATGTCCCAAAGCTCTCAGGACATATTGTGATCGACCAGGTTGAGAGTGCAGTCAACCGGTCCAAAGACAATGGAGAATGTATCTGTAACGACCCGGCTTTTCGTAATTCCTAAATTTAAAATTTTTATTTTTAAAACAAATTAGAGCGCGACGCTAAAGCCGGATCGCTACTGACCCTTCTTAAAACTCGTTGTAAAAACCAATCGGGAAAGTGCGGAAGCGTTATAAAAATCATTATTTTAAAATGTTGAGGAAGCGTAAATAATCTAATGAAAGAACTCAATAAAAAGAATGAAACAATTAAATATAATTTCAATTACAATTGTTTCTGTTTTCATTTAAGCCTGGCCAGCCATGAGTCTCGCGCGTGCAAATTCTTCATCCTTGCTTTATTAATTGTTCGTCGTCTTTCTTATTTACTTCTAAGCCTGTGTGTTTCTTTCCTCGTACTAGTACATATACCTACACCACAAGTAACTGTAAGCCTAAAGGCTTAGTAAGGAAATAAGGTAAAACAATCATATATATATATATATATATATAGTGGTGTATGTGTGTATATATATACACACATACACCACTCTTTAGTTTTCTTGGAATGGATGCCGGTCCAAACCAAATCTTTCTTTACGTTCTGTAGCGTTCGTTAGTTCTTTCGTTCGTTACTCGTACATCGAGTTGAATTAAAAAAACCCTGAGGATAGGGAGTAGCCTATTGGATATTAACCACTTAGGGTAGCTGGCCTCGTACCCGAATAGGGAGGAGACCTGGCCAGCTACGTGATTAAACCCGCACTGCCCTTCCGTTCTTTAATTCTCATTTGATCATCATTTGATCATCGTTTCATCATCGTTATTATAAACATAACAATACCTTAGCGAAAGAATCACAACAGTTCATAACAATAGAAAGAACAACAATAAGGAATAGCAATTAACATGGAATTACGGAAATTGAATGAGAATAAATAACTAGTAAGGCAAGAGATTCAAACAAGAAATACAACTTGAATTTATAGAACATAGCAGTACAAGAATTGACTATTTTAACATGCTTCTAACATATTTGAAGATTCACATAATCATTTACGAAACAGTAGTGAATTCAACAGTGAATACAACAATTAAAACGTGCTAACATGCTTCGAATTCAATAGGAAGAGCAACTTTTCCTAGTCCATTTACATGCTTCCTACGTTTATCTTTTTAAGCAATTATTCTAATCAGTTATCTAATTAATTTAACATGCTTCTATGTAATTACATGCTTTTATCCTACTTAACTAATCATACTTTGGTTTAACAGAAAATTAGATACTTAGGACATGTAATCGAAATTAAGATCGTAAGAAATAAAACTATAACGAAAACATTCATTCACTTAGCCAATGAAGCTCTTAACTTCCTTCATACTTAGTTCCTATTTCTTTTATCTTTCCGTTCCTCTTTCTTTTATCTTTCAATCATTCTTTAATAAAGTAAAGCGATAAAAGAAATTGCAGCAAAGACAATATAATTATATTAAAGGAAAGTAAGGTAAAGAGAAATACACAAAATATTAACAAGAATGAATAACATATTAATATTAGTCTAGTTTATTACATGCTCAAGTAGAACTAACATTTTAATAAGTTGTCTAAATTAATTTGCATGCTCAAGAAGATAAGATAACTATTTTAGTTGTGATCCTAGTTAATTTACATGCTCAATTTCATTCTAATGAATTAGTTAATTAACATACTAAATAGATTATCATGTATCGATTAACATGCAACTAAATTGGTTAAACTAACTGATTAACATGCTTATATTATTCTTAATCATTTACATGCTCAAGTAAACATTCTTAGTAAATCAAACGTCGGATCAAACATGTTTAATCAAATTATACTTGTAACTCAAATAAAGACAGAACAATTAACAACAAGGAAATATAAACTTAAGGAAATACACAGCATGTAAGCTAAACAGTCAGTATATCATAAAGAACAGGTCATTCTCGATGATCTTTCTACTCCTTCATACTTTCAGGATTAACTTATCTATCTAAGCAATAACATTTTCCAACAACCATATTTATTCATGTAAGAACAAGCAAGTAAAGTAACGAAAGAGTTTAACAACGCATAACGTAGAGCATTTAACAAGACATTTAAAGAACTAAACACCTCCAAACTCACGCACTCTACTTGTGGTGAGGGCCTTTTCTGGCCAAGACATCCCTATTTCTTTACCTCGAAGCTTTAATGTGCAATAACATTTAGTAGTTATTCTTCTTCTCTTCTTCTTTGTACCTTCACAATTTAATAACATTTAATTATTGATATAATCGTTTTAATCAACTTGTTAATCTCACCTTCATTTATATCATTATTTCTTTTACGTCATTTACTCGAGTTTCCTAAACAAAATCGCTTAATTAATTATAACTTATCTTTATTAATTACTCTCAATTGATAATGACTAGAAACTAAACTTAACATATAGCGGAAATCAGCATAGTTCCATATATGAATTATAGACCCATAATTATCATCATAATTTCATCCATGAATTATTGGCCCATAATTCAACGCTCGAAAATAACATCTGAAATGAGACATAAAATTGTACTTATCCAATTTTCCATAATATACAAATCAAATCGATAACCTAATAACTCCCGTCACATAATCGAACAACAAAATAGTATCACTCAACCCTGTGAATCAAGCTATAACCCAACAACTTAATTCACAGGAAAAAGATAGATTTTCACAACCCATCCAAATGTACAAAACAAATACTTACATTTCATCCGGACAATAACCAACTACTTGTCTTATAACATCCAACCAGATCAACCACCAACAAGATATAATTATCAACTAAATTTTAGACTATTAATCTGAGAGTATCTATCCAGACATACATCCAACGTTATAACTAACAATAGAGACATTAATTGGTTAACCAACCTCAAAGCTAACCCAACATAACATATAATCTCATCCAATCTGCAGAATAGCAAATTCCTTCCTTAACATCAAAACCAAATTCTAATTTCTTAACATTCAGAAAATCTCATGACATATAATTAAGTTATTGAATCAACTCATCTGTAGCTTGTCATCCAACAACAGAGAATATGTCCAGACCCAATAATCAAACATTACAGACAACAACCAAAAATGACAGAATCCAGACATCCAAGGCAGCAGAATACATATCTAGACTCCACACAAAATGCAGAATCCAATTCCCAACAGTTGTTCGATATTTCCACATTAATTTCTACATATCAAAGTAACTTACAGCTTAACTAAAAAATCTTGTTTCCATACCAAAATATACAAGGCAGACCCGAGAAAAATTTCCTCTTTTCAGCCCAACATTCGCTTAGACTTCAGCATTTTCCAGAGAATTCCATGCCTATCTTTTCCTCTCAATTCTTCCCACTCTGCCATTTAATCACATAATCGAAGACAGGGGATTAAATTCCCAGCTTCCCAGAAGGACCCGCGTCCTTTCCCTTTACATCCACAGCCAACAAGTCATGAAGCGTGGAGTAATTGCAGTGAATAATTGGAGGAATACGCCAAAATGGTTGATGAAGGACTGTCTGCAGAACAATTGAACTGGGTTCATTATGAAACCAACAGGACCGAACCGCAGCCTTCAACAGAGCCGAAGTCCCCTGCCGTCACACCCCGCCAACCTCCGACGCCGACAACCAGTCAATATACGATCACCAGAAAATGAAGGGGAAGGAAGAAACCAACCGTGCTTACCGCAAATTGACGCCGAAATCGTTGTCGGACCCGTCGACAGAAAACACCGTTCACGGGAGCTCGGCGAATCGCGATCTGAATGGCGACCCGCGACGCAGTCCAGACGCTCGCCAGAACGACGCGCAAGCCGCCGCGCACCAGAGCCCGCCATCTCTCGGTCCCAATCTCCTTTCGCTCCGATCGCTTCTCCCTTCATCGACCCTCTCCCTCTTCTCTTCTTTCTGCATTCGGGTTCTTCTTCCAAAAACACAACAAATCCCCAATTAATTTCATCCTCTTTTAATTCCCTTCAACTGGACCAGCAAGGCCACACCAAAAACTGAACCAGTGTTTCTTTCCTCCATTTCAATTTCATTTGTAAATTCTCCAATCTAATTTAATCCCAATTACCAAATTTTCCTTTCCTCCATTTTTAATTCTCTTTGATCCAATTCTTCACTTAATATTCAATTAATCTCCAATTAATCACTATTTAACCTTTTAATTTAAATTTCCATATTATGAATATATCATTGGTTATACTCCAATAATTTTTTCAATTAATCCAAAAATCTCCAATTTCTTTCCAATTATCCTAATTAAATTTCAATATAAAAATTCAGGATATTACAGTATTCACCTCAGTTAGTTTTGCAGTTGCCCGGTGTTGAGTGTGCGGTCGATCGATCCATGAGCAAATTGTAATGTTTTAGCCTTGGGTAGAAATGCAGTAGACTGGACATGATTTTCCTTGGAAGGTTGAACTTCTGCGGCAGATTGAAAAATTAAATGAGCGGTCGACTAGAGGAGTGGTTGACCGGAATAAGGCAAAAGTTGAAAATGTTGTAGCTTCGGGTTATGATGTGGTCGACCGGAGTTTATGTGGGGTCGACCAGAAATATGAAAGATCACCTACGTGTTATATTTTAAGAGGAGAAATTATGTTGATTAAGCCTGAGAGTTGCTAGTTTTTGTGACACTTCAGCACCTTAGGATGACACCTCCTACTTGAACAAGATATATGTTTAGGATAAGTTGTTTATTTAGGGGGAAACTTCAAATCGTGAGGTTTTTTTAGAGAAGAAGAATTTCTCAAGAAGGCTGTTGTTCTCTCTCGACTTCTTGAAGGTACTAAGAGTTTTGTTCATGGTTTCAATGAATTTTAAGAGTTTGGTTAAGTTTATGAGTTGAAATGGATGAATAATGTAAAATTGGTCAAAATTGTGCAGTTTTGGTGTTTGGAAGTCAAAAGTTATCTCAATGAATTTCAAATCCAAAACCATTCTAGTATGTTGTATTAGACATCTTAAGAAAAATATAGACTCTAGAATTTATGGATTTGGTTTAGTATTTTGTAAATCATGAATTGTTAAATTTGGATAAAAATTATGAAGGACAAAATGGAATTGGTGCATAATGGATTGAGTTTGTGATGTGTTTCAAGATGAATTTTTATGTTATTATGCACTTTGATGGGAGAGTTTGAGCTTTGAAACTAAAATGTTTGGTTAAGTGTGTTGCGGGTTATGCACATTTGAAGGAACAAGTGCATGAATGAGTACTAACATAGAGTTTATCATGTTTTAGGTGATTTAAGTCATTGACATAATTGAGTAAACTTGTTGAAACCATATGAAAACCACAAGATAAGAGATATTGTTGTGTTTTTGGTCTTTTTGACCTACATCACAAGATGGTAGGGTAAGATTATACTATTGTTTGACACATTGTGATATATGAGGATGTTATTAAGATATGATTTGATTAATTGTATGCTATCACATTATTATTATGTTAGGAGATATATGAGGTTAGTATTGATTACTTGGATGATTAAAATATTGGTTGCTTAATATTGACATGTTATGATAAATGATAAATGATAAAATATGATATGATATGGGATCTTTAGAATGATGATGTGCATTATCATGTTCATGCACACTTTACATGCATCATGAAAAAGTTTTCTAAAATATGACAGAAAAGAATTTCATTGCATATGTTTTAGAACTGATAAACTGAAAATGAACAGAATAAATGTAAATAGTGTTATGGGGCAGGGTTTCAAGTTAGTTGCCCTAAATGGCTCAAGAGGTGTAACTTTTCCTTATACTATCTTGTCCTCAGTAGCTAGACTCTGAAGTGAAAGAAAATGAAAAATGAAAAATGAACTAAATAAACATAAATAGTCATTGTGTGGATCAGGGGTAGAGCTGGATGCCACAAAATGGGTCAAGAGGTGTCACTCTTAATTTGCACCCCATCAGCTGCACTGTGAAATGAAGCTAAAGAATAAAACAAAAAATCCATGTGTTTATAAAGTTGCATAACACGAGCATATCATTGTTAATAATCTGTTATATTTCTTACTGATCATTTGGCTCAGATAAATCTTGTGATGTAGATGAAAACTTTAGCATGGATGAAATAGATATGGATTGACGATAGGGAATCTATAGTTGATGGAGTATGGCTATGTTGAACATTTCCATTGTTCGGCGACTTAACCAGTGGGTTATGGCTCAAGATTATATATTTTTGTATAAATATTTTGAAACAAGATTATAAAATGATACAATGAATGTTTTTACAATGATGATGGCAAAACATGTTTTATATTTATGGTAAAAGAAAGAATAAATCTTTTATATTGAAAAAAAAAGTCTTATGCTATGCTAATAGTTTTCAATAGTATGTGTTAAACATGTTTTATAACACATTTAAAAAAAAAGAAAAAGTTAATAAAAATGAGGCTTTACATTATTATATGTCCTTCGGCATTGGAAGACGTCCCAAAAACATCCTCCAGCAAGCATTGGATGTCCCTTAGAAGTCAAAAAGAGAGCATTGAATGATCCTTGGCGTTGGAAGACTTCTAATACTGAGCATTCGACATCCCTTGGATGTCCCAGCTCAAGCATTGGACATCAAAGTTAGAGTATTGGCCATCCCTTGGCATTGGAGGATGTCCCATGCTGAGCATCGGACGTCCCTTGGATGTCCAAATTGTTAGCCTAAGTGTGGTTAGGCTTATTTGTTTTGATGATGTTTGTATTGTTTGAAATTATAATTTATTTATTGATAATTATGCTTAATTTTTTTAATCATTAAATTTATATGGATATTTATTGAAAATACCCTCAAAACATGTATTAAGTTAAGCTAACATGTAAGTCCATTTAGCGAATATGTATCGTATTGGGACTTAGAAAAATTAGATATGGCAATTGGGAGGCAAAATGGTTGACTGAAAAACATTACAGATTGCTTCCATGGATTTTCAATCGAGCAGGTGGTCGAGCAAAGGGAAATCGATCGACTGAAAAATGGAACAGAAGCTCAGAATTGAAACTACAACTGCGAGCGGTTGATCGCCAAGAAGGATCGGTTGACCGCGAGAGCATATTCGGCGATACTACCTTACAATTTTGGAACAGCCCTAAACCTCAATTAGTACTGCGAAAAATGTCGTCTGGGCTTAAATGTAGGATTGATATATGCCTATAGAGGGGGGGTGGTAAATATAGCGTGCCTAATATTTTCGTGCAATAATTGATTTACTATCCCTAAGTGATTTATCACTAATAAATCATACAATTAAAAATATAAAGTAAAGAGTAAATGATAGAGAATTGCACACAAGTTGTTTACGTGATTCGGCAAACCCGCCTACATCCGCGCTCCAAGTTCCACTTAGAGATTCACTAAACAATTGGCTTTCGGGTGCCAATAAAACTGTTTACAAATTGACTATTTCCAGGGCGTCACTCTTGACTAATTCAAAGGTCGTCAACCTTTGACTATTACAGGGCATCACTGTAAATTTGACTATTTCTAGGAGTCACCCTTTGATTGAACTTTCGGACGTTCAATCGAGCCTATGACTGTTTCAAGGCGTCACCCTTGTGTGATGAATTCTCAGGGAATCACCATTTACAATTTACCACAAGTATAAAATATGGAAATTAAAGATTAATCTAGCAAATCTGAATTCTCCCAAAGTAATTCTCAAGTTTGGAATAGGGATAATTGGATTTATAATAAAAGCTCACAATGATTAGAATCGCTTAGAAAATTCAGCAGGGCTTTGTCACGATTCTCTGTTCATTGCAATGAGTTTGGAGTGATCTTCTATTTATAGGCAGTAGACTTTTCAGACGCACATGAGACTTTTCGGTCAACTGCATCAAGCTGTTGGAAAATATAATTTGAAATCCGTCCGTTGGAAATATAGCCGTTATGCACATTCTGGACTTTTTAGACGCCGGTCCTCATTCGTTAGTTGTCCATTAGTCGTCCGCATGACCAAAATATTTTCTTCCAGATTACTTTCGTCCTCATCCTCACTCGTCCTCTTCTCGACCACGCCTCATCCGAAAGACCCCAGAATCTAAACAGATTCAAAACTTCCTCGTCCACACTCGACCGGACTCGTCCTCGACTCATCCAAAAACACTCTAAAAAATAATAGATTCAAACCTTGCACATCAGGGCTCAACCGCGGCTTGTTCGAAAACTCATTTTTAGCTCCAGCATTAGTTTCAGACGCATGGCCAAGTCCGCACCTCAGCCGCTAATCGTCTGCATGACCACGGTCCAGTTTTGGCCGAGAGCCTTCGTCTGCATGCCGTCCACCCCTTCACTCCACTTTAAACCTTGAACTATTATGAGTCCTAAAATGATATGCAATACTACATAGACTCAAGTACACATGTTAGCACATAAATAATACTCATTTTGAGGATATTTCCAATATACACGGATATAAATATTATTATAAAAGTGATAAGACTAATATCCAAAAAATACACAATATAACACAAAATACTATTTATTGATTTATTAAATTAATCAACATTTTAGTCATCATCAAAATAAAACTTAGCCTAACAAAAAGGCTAACAAGAAAATTAGCACATAAGTGGCAAGCAATATGAATCTAAAAAAGTGAAAAAATATATCTCTCTTTGTATGTTGGAGCTATGACAATTGCAATAGCTTCTAGCAGTAACGCTTGGTAAGGTTAGTGGATGTGCAGGTCGACGGATGATAAAAAAACACAATTGTGATGAGTGTGTCTAAAAAGTAAACCACGCATTAGAACTGTTCAAACATGAAGTACAACAAAAGCAAAAAGTTTACTTACGTGAATTAACCTTAGTATAAGAAGCGATCTTTCCATTAGAATGTTGTAATATTCTTCTTCGTTCAACATATTACACTGCATACAAAGAATGCAAGGGTGAGTACTAAAATAAAATCTTCTAAACAACTTAATTTAACAAAACGTAATTATCATCGTGTTTGTTGTCGCTTCTTGCTTCGAGAGAATAAGATTAGTGATGTGGTACTCATCATCTAACTGAAAAGGAAAACATGAAGCAAAATATCCTAAGCATTTAGTCCAAGACACTTAATGCCAGAAAATGAAATAACCTACCATAATCCCTGCAAGTATTGTGCATGTATCTAGGTTTTTCTTCGTATTTGAACCAACTAGTCTCGTGAAAATCTTCATCAGGTCACCTGCTGAAATGAAAATTTTCAAAACGTCAAACTAATAAAGCATGAATAAATAAGTGCAGACATATAGATAACCAAATTGAAGACATACCACATGCAAAGTTTCAAGTGCAAGTTGTATTCCACCTAACACATCTATCGATGGAGGAATGAGAGCTACAATCTACTGCACCTTGGCAAGTATAACAGGAGAAGAAGGTTGGTGTGTGAGGCAAGAGCACTGTAAATTTGAGACACATTATTATATTGCATACAAATAAACTCAATAATGGACTTTACATATAAACTAAAAAACTTACAAGCATTATGTGCTTTCAGTTGTTGAAAAGGTTGCTGGAAAGGCTGTTGGGGAGGATGTTGGAGGGGATGCTGAATGGGCTATTCAAGAGGCTGCTGGAAGGACTGCTTGCGACCCCATTCTTTACAATTCGGCCAACATCTCATGATGACACTCCTCTACTCTATTCTCCATTCTTTGCATTTGGTGCAACACCTTTTGATGGTGTTCCTCTATCCTTTGAACTCAGTCCCCCATCTTTTGAACTCAGTCCAGCACCATTGATATTGCTCCTCCGCTTGCTCCTCCATTCTTTGCATGTAGCCGATAATCTCCTCAAGTATTGACATAAAGTGAGATGACTGAGGAGGGGTCGGAGACATTGGCTGCAGAGTATCATCCTCCATGTGCTGTAGAGGTGATGATGTCAACTGTCCCTCCGAGGTGAATGGAGGGTGTACCATTGAGTAGTCTGGAGGTTGTACCATCAAGTAGTCTGGAGGTTGTATGACTGAGGGGGGCTAGAGGAGGTATGACTAAGGGGGTTGAGGGCTGGGAAAATTTTGCTCGAGTCTTCGAGGTGGGCTTGGATGGAGGCTTGCATACCCATTTTGCTTTGACTTTGGTGATCCCCATGCATTTCACTTTCAATTTATTGTAGACATCGTCGGCCTTCCCTTGGATTATTAGCTCCCCATCCAAGATTGGTATCCCATTATGTTCAACAGTTCTCTGAATGAGCCAATTAAATAGCAAACTCTTGGTCAGGTTGTTGAGGACGTCATACATGTCACTCAAAATCACATAATCGATATTCACTTTCTTTCGGTTGAACTCCTTCTCTAGCATATAAAGATCCATACAACTAATATGGTCTGGATGTCCATACTAAGGAAAAATAGTGTGTGTCATGATAGTGTGAATCACTCCAGCGTTGGTGTTCAAATCAATGACTTTGGCTTCTTGAACACTGCAATCTCAGGATCACGGTACAACTTTCTAAGCATTGTTAGACCTTCTCCTCATCTAATGAAATATGGTCCCAAGATATGTGATAATATTCATGTAACGACCCAATTTTTCTTACATTTAAAAATACGTGAAATTTAAAACTTTTATAAAATAATTGAAATCTTTATTAAAACCTTTTAGATTGAAATCAGATTAATTTTTCTTAAAACCGGAGCATTAAAAACATTTGCTTAAAACTCGTTACTTAAATCATTATTATTAGCGAAAGACTTTATTTATAAAATCATTTGTGTTAATTAATAGCGGAAACATAAAACATTCTATAGCGGAAGCTTAAATCGTTCATTTTAAAATATAATAAATAAATTGTTGTTTTACATTTACAAAACTATTTTCTTACTTTAACTTCATTAGTCTAGTCAGCCACAAGTTTCGCCCGTGCAAATCCTTCATCAGCTGCTCCTTAATTTGTTCATCATTTTCTCTCATGCTTGTACCTACATCGCAAGTCATAAACTATGAGCCTAAGGCTCAATAAGTGATAATACCTAATATGTTATATGCACATGTTGTACCATTTTAAACCCGTGTGCAGCTTCTCTTTTCATTCTCTTTCTTTTTATCTTTGATCTTTTCACTTTTATGTACTTTCTTTCTGTTTCTATGTCTGTTCCTATTTCTGTATCTGTTTCGGTATCTGTGATCGTACACGTTTCCATATCCGTTCCCGTGTCTGTTTCTGTATCTATATTTGTATCCGTATTTGTATCCGTTTCCATTTTTGGAAACTCATTTTCATTTTTGTTTTCGTTTCTGTTTCTGTTCCCGTTTCCGTTTTGGTATCTATGCTCGTACCATTTCCATTTCCGTTCCCGTATCCATATCCGTTTCTTTTTTTCATATTCTTTTCTTTACTTTTTTTTTGTTTCTATGTCGGGCATGACATAACAGACCACAGAAACCTTTATCTTTTCTTTATCTTTTATTCTTGTACCGGGCTTGTCCTACTGGACTACAAGAACCTTTATCTTTCATTAATCTTTCGTTCATACTTCTTCTTGTTTTCCGTTTTTATTTTTCAAAACCGTGCATAAAAACCATTTTTGTATTCTTTTGAAAACTCATGATGCGTGATGCTCATTAGTGCATACAACTTCTAACGTCTAAATAAGGTAGCTAAATAAACATTCAACATAGACATGCTATAAAAACAGTAAACAACGAAACATGCTATTTAAAACTATAAACAACGAAACATTCTATTAATAACTGTAAACATCAAAACGTGTTATTAAATACTATAGACATGCTCAATAATCTACTAATAAAGCTGTAAACAACAAAACGTGTTATTAAAAACTGTAAATAACGAAACGTGCATATCTTATTCTTGCAATGTAGGGCCCGAAGACCAAAACACACACGTATCACTGACCTCGATTTTTTAAAACGGCCAACATTTATTCGTTATCCTTTTCTTTTTTTTAGTACATTTACAATTCAATAACATTTAATTATTAATCAAATCAATTAATCAACTTATTAATTTCAACGTCTTTTCTTATGCTTAATCCTTATACGTTCCTTACTAGAGTTTCCTAACGAAACCGCTTCATTAATATAACTCAACCTAATAAATTAATCCTAATTGATATCATTTAGAAGCTAAGTTTAACACATGGCGGAGGCCAACATAATTCCACCCATTTAACCAACGCCCAACATTAACATCAATTCCCAACCAATCATTAACTAGAGCACATAAAGATGCAGAACAATATTTATCCAACAAGGCATACCAATATTCAGAATATATTTATCCAATTAATTACCTGAATCCAAACTAACAGAGGCTAACATCATTACCCATTTTACATATTCCATTTTCTAATATCATCATAGCAGTAAACCCTTAACGATATTTCACAAAAATATTTATTAGAACAGGGCAACATATCTAACAATTTATCGCATTTACCAAAATAGTGAATGAAAGGAGTATAGACAATCAACACGGCACATTTCGTCCTAATTAAACAGAGAACATTATCTAAAATCAGAATATTTATCTTCAAGGAATTGAGGGCTTAACCAAATAATACAAAGAACATCCAACAAAAGCATATATCCACAATATTCTTCAACAAACCATCCACAGAGAACCATTTATATTTCATGATTATAAGACAGTAACAAGAGATTAACGACTTCAAGCTATCCATTATCATTAACATTAACCAAGCAACCCCAACAACAAAGAATCAATCCCCTATGGTAGATCAAAATCCCAGAACATGGATCACTATCCAATAAAGCCTAACAACTACAGCTAAATTTCCAATAACAATTCCATCGCGCAGTCAAGGAAAATAAACCCCATAAGCATAATCAAACCAAAGGCTATCACAGTAATCGGTATAACCCAAATCAACAGATCACATTCACAACAATTCACTAAAAACTCAAGCATAAAACTCAACCTCTCAACAGATACATGTTTCCACTTTAACAACCATCATCGCATAATTCATCAAAGCGGGAAAGGGAATTGAATACCTGAAGCTCATCCTTGAAGAACCTCACAACCTCCACTACCCTTCCAGAAACTCCTCCATTTTCACCTTTCTCCCTTCCACAACGTGACAGATAAGCTCATAACCAACTTGTAGGGCAAATATCGTCATAAAATCCATAAGAAAAAATGGAAGGAATTTCTCACCAGAAGACAGAAGCTCCAACCTCTTGGCCATCAACCTTCTCTGTAATCTCTAGAGAACTCCTTCAGCTCCACACTATCCCTCGTATTTATAGACAGACAGCAAATTGAAACGTTTAACAACTTATCCCTCATTCAAGCAATGATGCTGATTCTTCGGCCAAATCTCCATCGTTCAAATCCTTGTAATTGAACCACACTCTGTTGTCCTTCACCATGCAGAAACCAAAGGATGGACAGGTTCGGTCCAATTCGAGAAAACCAGACCAGCCCCCACCCAGTGAACCGAAGCTCTACTGCCCAAGTCATTCCTTCGTGCTGATCCTAGATTGCCTTCGTCATCGCCATTCATTGCTGCAGTCGCCGCCAAGCATCACCAGTTAATCAAAATCAATAGAACACTCACCATCATAACTCACCTCAACCCTGAGCCCCGACGATCCATCCTGCGAGCAGCAACAACCCGAGCCCCTAGATGCCGCAACCGTTTGCCGCAGCAGCCGCAAGCCAGAAATCGACCATCAGACACAGCCCTGAACAGCTTGCCTTGTGTTCGTCGTTCACCTCCTGCAATTTCCAATCGCCCTGTGTTCGCCGTTCACCTCCTGCAATTTCCAATCGCCCTCTGCAATTTCTTCTTCACAAAACAGGCCCCCTCTTCTTTTCCTTCTAAACCGAACCAGCCACAATAAGCAACGTGAACCGGTTCACCTCCTCCTTTCACCATATAATTCTCCTCTCTATTTGATCTCTTAAATTCTAATTTCATTTTAATTATCCCCTTAATTACTCTCCTAATTTCTAATTCCAAATAATCTTTCATTTCTTTTCTCCTTTTTATTTTATTCCTTTTTAATTCTAATTCCATTTATTTATTTTAATTTATTTAATAAATCTATAATTATTAAATATACCTATCGTATATTAATTGACCTAATTTTCAATTAATTCAAATACCCCCAATTACTTTCCAATTATCCTTATTAAATCACGTTATGAAAAGTCGGGGTATTACAATTCATCGTTTGGTTTCTCCATGAAACATCCAAGCAGTACATTAATATCATTAGGAAACATCCAAGCAGCACATTAATATCATTAGGAGTCAGCACCTTCAACCAATTCTTCAATTCCCAAATGAGCCAACAAATCAAACTCTACTCTTCTAGATATAATAATCAAACGATATTTAATATCAGCTTCATACTTATCATTCGTTGCCACAGTCTTAAAGAGCGGGGAGTGGAAACTATCTGTAATAGATTCGAAACAGACCAATTGAGCTCCTGGTTGTCTTTGAGGTTGAGGTTCGAGTTGTGCTTCACCCTCGGGTTGTGCTTCAACCTCATCTTGAGTAGAAACTGAGCGCAAATGAACGCAGTTGCACTTCGTCTATGATCACGGGTTAAGTCTATTTCTAGTTGAGGTTGAGGTTGAGACTAAGAGGGAGCACCTTTATGCTTGAAAGTCAACTTGCACGTCCTCGTACTAGTAGAATACATTAGAATTAAGGAAATAGTGAAGAAATTGCTCTGAGAGTATGAAGGGTTCGGGGTTCGCTGAGTAGGGTTCGGAGTTCGCTTAAGAAATCATAAATTACTCTGAGAGTAGTGTGATCACTCCAGAGCGCGAAATGTCAATTTATATATATTAGGGCAACAGAAGACAAAACATCATGCTTTCCTCTGCGGAACGATGTCATTTCACCCATGAAAGATGTCATTCTGCGGAGGAAAGTATGACGTTCCATAGAGGAACGTATACTTTCCTCTGCAAAATGACATCGTTCCGCACAAGGGAACGACAGACAAAGAGAAATATCTATTATTATTGACGTTCCACAGAGAAAAGTATGATGTTTAGCAAAGGAACAACAAACAAGAAGCTTGTAATTAGTATTGATGTTCCGTGGAGGAAAGTATAACATTCCACCGCAAAATAAAATTAAAATTTTTAACAGCAAACGTAATAGCGATGTTTGCGTCGTCTATTTTTTATAGTTCAGTGTTAAAGATGTTAGCAAAAATTATTTAATGATTGACTTATCATTGATCACATAGTACAGGGGTTGTTTTTTTTATTTTTTCTTTAAGAAAACAATAAAAACAGCAAGAATATATTTTGTAGTGAATGAATGCTAAAAGTAATTTTTTTTTCAAAAAAACTGTTATTGAATATCATCTGAAATCTTTAGTGACTCCTAAGCGAAGAGCTTCTAAAAATATTAATTTTTATAATGTAAAAACATCAAAACATAATCTTATGGAGAAAATGTTGTTTGTAGTTACGACTACATGTCTCATTTCAAACTATTTTTTACGATTTCATAATTAAATTTGATGTTCTTCAATCTAATACCCAACAGGACAAGACTACTCATTAGAAAATAAAAACAACTTTCAAAATAATCTGGTACCTGAATGAAAGCAAAATCAAGAACAATTGAAGGAAGCAAACAGAAAAGGTGCCAGAAAATTAAAATTAGAGGTGTTTATTGAGTAGGCTGGCTCGATCTTGAGCATCAGGCCGAGCTGAGCCCAATGTTGGGGTTTGCAAGCCTAGTTAGGACTTGGCTAGGCCAGCGGATTTGCCGACTCACTTGGGGGCTAAGTCGAGCCAAACTCGCTAAGTCTGCCAATATATATAATTTCTTTTTGTTCCTTCCATGTAGGGCTCACAAAACTTTTTATTAAATTTCTATTCTGGGTTCTCACCGTGTGGTCTTCCACCTCTCCATTCTCTCAACTATCGATCCATCTTTTCTTTCTAAATATTATATTTGTAACTCATTTAAAATTTCAATAGGAGATTCACACATTCACACATGGGCAGACACGTAGAGAGAATGATGGACACGTGGATGACTCATGTTAATTAGGGAGAAAACGAGTATCCATGAACAATGAAGTAGATATCCACAGTGAAAAGGAATGCCAGCGAATGTGAGGTGAAATGTGCGAAATAAAGTATGTGGCGGATTTTGATAGGAGGACAAAGTAAGCGAATATCTACAACAAACATGAATGCATATGTGGATTGGAGAAATCACGTGCACGACACATGTGATTTAATGAAGAAGCAGAACGAATACAGAAGAGGGCATCTTGTGTCTTGGCATCTACGGAGAAAATGATGAACACATGAGCGACTCACGTTAATTAGAGAGGAAGTAGAGATCTATAAACAGTGAAACGAATATCTACAGCAGAAGAACTAAGTCTAAGCTTTTATTAGTTGTCGATGTCTGACTTTATTATGGTTCTATTACAGTTTGGTTTTTCCCTTTAATAACGTAAGTTTCACTTCCATAGTGGACTCTTCCCATAAAAAAAAAAATTATATTTATATCGAGTGGGCCATCAGATATTAAACCCATAAGAGCATATATTAAACCGAGAAAGGGGTGATTAACTATGGGCTCTGCCTCCTCTCTTCCCATACTCTCTTCTTCCGTTGTGGGTTTAAAAAATTCCCATCTCTCTCTAACTCCAACGAAGAGCTCCAACGACGAAACAAAGCTTAGATTCCGGTAAACTCGTCTTCATCGTCTACAACTGCTTCTTCTTGTCCGATTCTGTGACCGAGCTCATAAATCCGGATCTCACCTTTCTTCTCTGCCTTTAAGTTTACCCAGACGCAAGCCAGGTCTCCATTTCTTTGACTCTCTCTTAAAACAACAGCTTAAGTTCTTGGGTTTTGATAGACCAGATCCTGCTTATAATATGAACAACAACTACTACACAAGGTCTTCAAATCTTAAGCAGACTGTTCATATTTGGGCAAGAAGATCGGGAATATGGTCGTATCAAATCAACTCTAGCTCATCAAGAGTGAGGACACAAGTTCAATACTCTGAAATGAAAAAAACTAGCTTCGGGGCTAACAAGTTCGAAAATGGGAAGTACCCTTAATCTTACACACAGAAATTAGCTGCTTGAGATTCTGCTAATCTGGTTTAATGGCCATGTTTACAATCTGATCCGAAAAATAACAAATTCAGAGAAAGCCATGATGAAGTTTTCTTCTTAATCTCTCACCTCTCAATACATACATGCATACCACAATGAAGAAATACTTCCCTTTGATTGGATCTGGAAAAGTAACTTCACTTAGCAAGTCTTTTGCCATGAAAGACTTAGGACCGACCAAACAGATACTTGGGATGAATATCACTCGCGATAGGAAACATGAAAAGTTGTGCTTATCACAGGAGAAATATATCAAGAAAATTCTCAACCGATTCTATATGGATCAAGCGAAGCCGGTTAGTACTCCTCTTGCCAGACATTTCAAGCTTACTTCCGAACAATGTCTTTCCACTGAAGAAGAAAAAACAGAAATGCAGAAAACTCCATATGCCTCTGCAGTCGGCAGCTTGATGTATGCTATGGTTTGTACGAGACCTGATATTTCACACTCTGTTGGAATAGTCAGTCAATTTCTATCAAATCCAGGCAGAGAACATTGGAATGCAGTGAAATGGATTCTTAAGTATCTTAAAGGTACTTCAGAGTTACGTTTGTGTTTCGGGGGTAAAGATTCCTCATTGGTAGGCTATACTGATGCAGACATGGCTGGAGATATCGATTCCAGAATATCAACATCAGGGTATTTGGTTACATTTGGAGGGGGAGCAGTTTCATGGCAATCAAAGCGGCAAAAATCAGTTGCATTATCAACAACGGAAGCTGAGTTTGTAGCAGCTACAGAAGCTTGCAAAGAAATCTTGTGGATGCAAAAGTTTTTGACCGAGATTGGTCACAAACAAGATAAATACATCTTGTATTGTGATAGTCAGAGTGCTATTCATTTGAGCAAGAATCTGAGCTTTCATTCAAAGTCGAAGCACATAGATATCAAGTATCATTGGATACGAGAAGTGTTAGACTCTAAGCAAGTATATTTGGAAAAGATCCACACGGATGAAAATGGCTCAGACATGATGACAAAGATCCTACAAAAGGGCAAGCATAAATTCTGTAGAAGCTCAGCTGGTCTCGACTTTCCTCATCATAATTCGGGAGGGGGAGATTTGTAGTGGTTGTCCCTCATTTTGAGGGACCCACCTTTGTTTGACAATACATTAAGGACAAACCACCATTCGGTGGTTTGTCTGCAATTCAAAGGTGGCAACATAGCAATTAAAAGGTGGCAGCATAAATGACAAACCACCTTTCGGTGGTTTGTCTGCAAAATCCTCTCTATAAATAGAGAGGATTTGCAAGGGAGATGGCATCGAATTCTCAATCAGTTCCTCAACATCTTCAGTGCGAGAGGAAGAAAAAGAGGGAGAAGGGTGAGGAAAAATAGAGAGTTTTTGGAGAGAGAGAAAAGAAAGAATGAGGGAAAAATAGGTGAGGTGCATTTGTGCACATTTTAAGAGTTGAGTTTTTCTCTTAGTGAATATTTTCTAGAATATCCAGTTTCTAGAAAAATATGGTAATTCCTATTTTCATAGTAATATCTTTCTGGACTCGGTCCCCGTGGTTTTTTTCCCGATTTGGGTTTCCACGTAAAATTCTCGGTGTTTATTTTTCCGCTGATATTTCTTTTATTTCTTGTGGGATATTTATTATTGGATCGCATCTGCTATAATTGTTTATTTCAATTCGCCATATTATCCGTATTTTTCCTAACAACTTCAATGAAACAAGTATACCCATAAACCCTTCCAATATTTGTCTGAATTGGTCATGACAATCGAAATGAAACCTTGCTCACAAAGCAGGCTTTATCAACGCAAAGTTTTCACCTCATGTTTTGGATTTACCTGTCAATTTATGCATTGACACATGGAAATAATAGCATAAATATAACAATCTCTACCTTCGCATAAGCTCTTGCTCCATGGAATCCAAGTCTTTAAGGTTGTTGACGACATGTTGAACTTTTTCAGATAACTGGTCGCTGTGCTCTTCGACAATTTTCATAAACGCAATTAGTTGCTCTTGATATGTCACGCATAATCGTTTCTTGTTCCGCAATTCTGTCGTTAATTCCTGAATTCTCTTATCTTTTTCATCCTACAAGCCATAAGAACGAAACACCAAATAGTGAATATAGTTGAATCATTGTAAGTGTTTGGATGAGGCACCATATGTGGAGAGAAACAGATTAAGTTCGTGCATTTACGAACACAACAATGTTTAATGTAAAAACTACGAAATACTCACAAAAAGGTTGCCACAAAAATTAACATACTGCAAGAGACATCAAATAAAAGTACAAACCTATAAATGATTACTTCCAAACATAAAAACATAAAAGACCAACCCAAAAACATAAAATACTTAAGAGCTATAACCCACTTCGCAATAAGCTAAATTAATTTATTCCATAAATCACTCTTCAGAAATTTATCTTCAAATAAAATTTTATTGCAATGAATACAAATAGCCCAATAGATAGCTAAAATATCAGTCGCCAAAGTAAAATTCTCTTCTTATTCATCGTGCCTAAGGGTATTTATATCCATGCCCATGCTTCCTCAGTTATAAGTATGCAATTCACTAAACATCCAAAATAAAAACTCACCATAGTCTGGCGGGCTTCGCGGGGGGACACCACAAGAGGATGATTATGGTCCTTTACAAATTTAGTGATCACCCATTTTCCAGATTTTTCGTACTTGACATGAATCATTGCCTTGCAGCCCTCCCTTGTGCTTGGTCGTGGCTTTCGAACTTCCCCAAACTTACCTCGAATACTAACACAATATCCCTCCTTATTACATCCAATTCGACGAGCTAATATCCTCCCATCTTTTTCAGATCGGCGACAAGACATTACACGCATAACAAAACCCACTTGTCGTGCGTAATCATCATAGAATATCTTGGCGGCATCTTCAGAGTCAAATTCCATGCCTTCATATGGTTCTACAATAGCATCTCCGTTAGATATAAACACTTTACTCCCAACTGAACTTTCGGCTCCTTTACCTTCCTCATCTGGTTCCACTACCAAAAACAAGACATATTTTTCTCCTTAGATCCATAAGAAAACCCGCTTATTTTTAGTAAAAATTTAGACATTCAAGTACAGATATAGATGTCATGAGATTGGTCCCTAAAGTTGGGAACTAAAAACACATTTTCACATTTCATACTTCCTAACACTGAGTTATCAATCATCAAAGTTGAAAGGTTAGCTCTAGAATTCTTTTATACTGATCGCATTACATTCTTATGACCGTTTTCACTTTAAATCTATTAATTTGAAGGAATTAGAGAATTATTGAGAGTATAATTGGCAGTACATATCCACATTGCAGTTGCCTACGTGGGACTTCATAGAATAAATTAGAGAGCCGCCATGTTTTTCCAACTGCCTAATTATGCTTGAGTTCTCTCAGGGTCCATTAAACATCATATCAACGCATAAAACTTATATTTTTCTACTAGTTAACAAATCAAGCAGCTGAGTTGAGCCCTGAAAAATCAGCCATATTTCCCAATCATTGAAAAAGAAGAGCAAATCAAACCACAGATAACGAGAATTGATAGTCACCGAGCGAATTACCATAATACACCAACTATTTTGCGTATTTCAGTCGGTTCCATCGGTTTGTGAAGAACAAATAACAATGTCAAAATCTTCAGCCACGAAGTCAATCTTCCACCAATGACAGACAAATCAAACTTTGAAATTACCCAAGAGAAATTAACAACAAAAGACCAACATGAAATCAAAACCTAAACCGACCAGATGACAGCCACTAAATCTGAAAATAAAGAGATAGAGAGAGAGAGAGAGGTACTTGTTGAATTTAACCCAGTTGCGATTGAGCTCGTCTGATTAGGGTTCTTCCGCTGAGCTTCCAATTTTCTGTAGTCGTAAATCATGAAGAAGAGAGAAGGTGGGTAGTGGCCGCTGACGCAAGTGGGAAACGAACTGGCTTCTCAAGTCACATTATTGAAAAACCAAACCAGTTTTAATATTAGGCGGCCAATTCAAACTAGGGTTGGAACTTGGTTTGGTTCGAACCGAGAAACCAAACCAGACCAACTACTTCGGATTAGTTTGGTCCGATTAGGTTTTTAACATTGAAAAATAGAATTTGAAACCAAATAAAAAATAATCGAAATTTTCGATTCAGATTTCAGTTCTAATGAAGGAAAACCAACTAAAATCGAACTAAACTGAATGAGGGACATCCGTTGTGCAGTGGGACATCCGTTGTGCAGTGGGACACCCTTCAACTTACAACGGACGTCCCTCAACATACGACAGACGTCCCTGGTTTGGTCCCTGAGTCTCTCAACCCACAATGAACGTCCCTCAACTTAAAATGGATATCCCTCAACCCACAACGGAAGTCTTTTAACTTAAAAAGGACGTCTCTCAACCCACAACGAACGTCCCTCAACTTAAAATGAACATCCCTTAACTCACAACGGACGTCCCTCAACTTACAACGGACGTCCCTGATCCATTAACCCACAACGGATGTCCCTTAACTTAAAATGGACGTTCCTCAACTTACAATGGAAGTCCCTAAACCCACAACGATAAATGATTGAATGATTAGACGTCCCCTTAACCCACAACAGACGTCCCTCAAATTACAACAGACGTTTTTCAAACCACAATGGATGTCTCTCAGCTTAATTTCCCTCCAAATTATAATTATATTACCCAATTTCCTTCCAACCACACGGACACAACCAACATGGCAGCACCAAATTTTACTAACCCTAAAATTAAGTGCGAGACTGCAAGTAACGCTGTGACCGGCAGACCAAGTGAGTGTAAACTGTGACGATCGGCTCACCTAATGGAATTAAAAGAGCGACATTGGAACAGATAGACACTTGACACTTCGAACTTTGACTCAGATTCACTATTTAGTTAGGATGGAAAATAGTACAAGTACTAGTACGAATAAAAGCAGGAAAAAAGTAAAGCATGTGAAGCGTGGCATTACTTCATTAAAACAAAACCAATAGACCCCGATAAACTTTGGGTGGCTTGCAATTACTGTGGAAAAACATATGTCTATCATCTAGTAAGGAATGAAACTTCAACTTTGAACAAACATAAAAGTACTTGTAAAAAATTGTTGGCTAGTTTCAACGAGACACAGAAGACGTTAATGTTTCGTAAAAAATAGATAGTAGGAGAAAGTTCAATTGGTTCTTTAACTGTGAAATCATTTAGTATAGAAAAATGTCAAGATAAGCTTGCTAATGGTTTTCATCTATTACTTTTTAGTGTTGTTGAAGGAAAAGATTTTGTAAATTTGTTAAATGAGTTGAAACCAAAATTTATTGTTGTTGGTCGCAAAACTATTGCGAATGATATTTTCAAGCTTTACATAAGGGAAAAGAGCAAATTGAAAGTTATTTTTTCTCAATTGTCTGAAAGAGTATGTTTAACCACTAATATGTAGACTTCTATCCAGAATATAAATTATATGGTGGTGGCTACTCATTTCATTGATGCAAGGTGGACTTTCTAGAGAAAAATTATTAATTTTTGTATCATTCCTGACTATAGAGGAGAAACTATTATTATGATTATGGAAAAATGTTTATTAGATTGGAGAATAGAAAGAGTTTTGACTATCACAATTGATAATGCTTGTTCTAATGAAGTTACTTTGAATCATTTGGTTAAGACAATTAGAAACTGGAAAAGTTTCGTACTTGATGGAAAGTTTATGTATGTCATATGTTTTGTTCATATTGTAAATTTGATTGTTTGCGTTGGCCTAAAAAAGCATAATAATTCTATTATGAAGATTCATAAAGCTGTGAAATATGTCTGATCTTCTCCTTCGATGATGCAGAAGTTTAAAGCATGTGTTGAAAGTGCAAAGATTACATGTAAAAGTAACGTGTGTCTTGATGTTCTAACTAGATGGAACTAAACATACTTAATGTTAAACACTGTTGAAAAGTTTGAAAAACCTTTTACGAAATTGAGGGAATATGACAATCAATTCATATATGAATTTCTTCAAAATGAGAATGTAAATGTTCCTCCATCTGATAAAGATTGGCATGTCGTCCGTCAATTTATAGTATTGTTAAAGGTATTTTATAACGTGGCGTTGAAAGTTTCGTCGACATTGCATGTTACCTCCAATGTATTTTTCTCTAAAGTATGTAGAATTCATAGAGTTATCAAAAAATTTGTTGCGAGTGATAACTTATCACTAAGAACCATGGCATTTGGCATGTAAGATAAGTATGAAAATACTTGGGAAATTTTAATAAAATCAATCATTTCATATATGTTGTTGTTGTGCTTGATCCACGATATAAACAGAAGTTTGTGAAGCATTGTCTAATGAAATTGCATAGTTTGGAGATGACCAATGAGTTGATAATGGAATTGGAACATATAATTAGAAAGTTGTATTCTGAGTACAAAATGAATTCACCAACCAATAACATGAAACAAGTTTCTACTTCTAGGCTTGTAATTGATGTTACTCAAGACAATTTGGATGATAAAGAATTTGAGTCGACATTTTATGTAGAATTGAACAATGAAGATGAGTTTGTCAATAGAAATGAAGTTGAAAATTATTTTTCTGGAAAACTTGAGAGTTTTTCAAACGATATAGATATATTGAGTTGATGGAAAATGCACTCTTTAGAATATCCAACTTTGAGTAAAATAGCAAGAGATATGCTTACTATTCCTAGAGTTGCCTCAAAGTCGGCATTTAGCTATGGTGGTCGAGTGTTAGATTCTTTTAAAGTTTTTTGACTCAAAAAACTGTGGAAAGTCTCATTTGCCTTCAGGGATGGATTCATGATTCAGATTGACTGACAAATATCTACAATATATTGGAAGATGCAATGTAATTTGAAAAATATAAACTTATTTATCTTTTGTCCTATTTAATATTAATTGGATAATATATTCTGTATATCTCATGAATCTTAAACTCAATTTTCTTACATGCTATATCATTTAAGCACCTTTAAACTTTATAGAATACTTATTCTCTAATTCTTTACTACGTTCCAACATGATTTCCCCTATCAAGGATTACACATTCTATTATGGTCTATCTATCACCATTACTATTTAGATATTTCCAATTAATGTCTAATTCTCAAACCATATCTCATAATCTTCTATGGTTTATTTAACACAAATACTAAATATCTCTAATATATGTCTAATCTCAAGCTATCTAGACATTTAGAAGGTATGTCTATCATAACCTATACCTTAACCACTTAATCCTCTATATGAAGGACTTTCTTATTTATAGATATTTCTAATTAATATCTATCACATACTATCTAGACATTTCCATTTAATGTCTATCACAAATAATCTCTTTATATGAAAGAATTCCCCAACATGATGTATATATAATTGCCTAGACTTATGATATAACATATCATAGCCTAGATACCATAACGATCCATCTAACTACTTCTCCTACGACCCACAATTATGCAAAATTATGAAATGCATATGAATTTCCCTCCACGAGTCTCTTTTCACAATTATGCAGTGATATAATGTGAAATAGTGTTGTAATACCTCTATTTCCTGTAATGGAATTAAGTAAAGATAATCAAGAAATTACTGGGGTGTAATGAGATATTAAGATAATTATTGAAAATTTAATTGATGGAAATTATTAGAATTGGAATTGATTAAATAAATTAATAATTGAAAATGGATTAAATGAATAATATTAGAATGGGATTGATTAAATGGTGACGTTTTGGAGGGAAGCGCGTGTAGTGGAAGTGTTCGATAGCTGAAGCCAAGTGGAGTGGGCGATATGCTCTGATCGGTCGACTGTGTATGTGTGACGACTCGTCATATTTTAAACGTTTTTCTTTATTAAAATTCACCGTATAAAAATTTTTCTTTTTATTTAATGAGAACTTGTGGTAAAATCATCCCAATTAAAACTTCATCAGAGTTAAAGCGGAAACACACTCGAACTTAAAAGTAATAAATAGTTTTACAAACCCAAGTTTGAATTAAAATCAACTTAAATAAAACATCTGTTTATTATTGTGAGTTATAACCTCGCAGGTCTACTTCGTCGGATAACTCAAATCCTCCATGGGGAATACCTCCTCCTCCACTCTGGGATTTATCATTTCTTGACAATTACCTACACCAATAAGTAATTGTAAGCTCAAAGACTTAGTAAGAAATTGAGATATGCGATATGAATGCCTCAAACTTGCTATGTCGAAATGGGATCTGCCCCAAACCGCTATTTACTCACAGTTACATATACTTTACTCGTGGATCGAGTTGGGAGATTAGAGGGCCCTTGCGGGTAATGGCAGGGAAATCGGCATCTAACACCCTATAGTAGACAAGCTTTCAACCCAAGGCGGGAAGATTAAATTCTATCCGAGTCTACATGTTAGATCCGAACATTATCCCGGCCAATAATTCCCTTAATGTCTTTTTCTTCATTTTCGTCTCACAACATGAATACCAACTCATTTGTGGTATTCCCTAAGGTTTCTATTACAATGGATGCATGACGATGCAACACAAATAATAGAAATACCATGATATCATTCATTCAACAAAATCACAAGTCTATACTACCAAGATTTCCAAACTATAGGAGGAATAAACAATAGAAGCAATCACAGAATTTCAGTAACAATTCAACAGAGAATTAACATATTTCACACTAGTAAAGTTAACAATAAAATGAACACAATTCTAACAACTCGTATAACATTGAACAAGACATACTAACATGTTTCAGAATTGATGGAATTTAATGATAATATAGACATGCTTAGTAATTTAAAGAAAACAATAACAATATAGACGTGCTTGATAATTTAAATAAAACAATAATAATACAGACATGCTTTGAAATTTAAAGAAAATAATAACAACATGCTAACATCCTAAACATGTTTAGAGATTAAAGCAATAACGAGCGAACAACATAAGCATAACAAATAAGGCAACATGACAGAAACACAGACAAACAATTAAAGAAAAGACACTGCTTATGGTGTAGGACCTTCACTGGCCAACGACTCTATCTCAATTCTTACCTCGAAGCTTTATCGCGTATTAGCACTTAATCTTTATCTTTCTTTTCCTTTTCAATACCTTCATGATTAAAACCTTTACAACTTATTAATTTCATTTTCTTTTCGTATTCTAAATTATATAATAATTCTAGGAACCCCTTTAACACCCCAAAACGGAACATAACCTATCCCAAATAGAATAACACATAACTCAATCCTAGCTTGAACAAACATATTCCTCACTTTACCGTTTAACCTTATCATTTTCATGTCAAGCATAAAGTCCAACAACAGTTAAAGTCGTCCAAACGTGCAGAGCATATATCCAACGTGTAGAACACTTAACTTTAATCTCACAGTGCATGAATTTAATTTAACATACATGCATAATATCTCTGTAATTTAATCCGGGGCAGAACCAATCAATAACACAGAATATCAATCCCTAAGAGTGTATGCCTAATACAGTCACACACTAACAACCATCGACAGAGACATTATCCAACAACACTCAATATTTTTCATAACCATAACCAAAATAAACACCTACAATTTACAGAGTATGCATTCGACAATGGCTGTCACTAACAAAGAATAATCATCCAACAACATGGAGCATTTATCTATAAGAGTCAATACAGATAGCCTAAAATCCTTAAAAATCTATAAACAGCGATGAACATCCTTTATTCATTTATCTTTAGCATCCATAACCAATTACATGCAAAGAACCGACACATTAACAGAGCAAAAACATCCATAAAATCCATTCAGAAGTGAAGGGAATTCTTACCTGGAAGAACACCCGAGAAGCTTCACTCAGTCATCACTGGAGAGAGCTCCCCTCTCTGTCCCCATTTCTCTCCCAGCTCAGCTCACCCAAGAGCTCTCCACTGCCAGCCTCCCCTCTCTTTTGCCTTTAAATTCCACTAGAGAGGCACTCCTTATCCTGCCTCAGCCACAGACACCCGTGGGTGTCTCCAAGCCATGTCTTGCTACTGCACCACTATTCCTCCACGCATGTCCCACGCTGTTGTTTCCATCAGAGCAAGACAGACTGGTTCAGACCAAACTGCAAACCGTACCCTAAGGTCATCGGCCGTTCCAGTACGAACGGCCAGCTCCCTACCCCCTTTGACCCGAGGCCAAAATTCGCTACCTCACCCTTGCCAATCCCCGCCATTGCCATTCCATCGACTCTAGTCACCTAAAATTGATAGAGCATCGGAGCTGGACATAGCCCCGACGACCCAAATCTTCACACCAAACCATCCCGCGAAGCTGCACCTCCTGAGCCCACAGTCACTCGCCATTCGCCAAACGATGCGCACACCGCGGAAGGAGCCCCGGCCAAGCCCGAGCCTTCGCCCAAACGTCCTCCCCCGCTTGGTCTCCTTCTCCCTCTCTCTTCAGTTCTCTCTTTTTCCAGAATGGCCTGCGGCCTTCGTTCTCCCTTCCTCTTCTTTTATTTCCAAAACCGAATTTAACTTCGTGTGAACTGGTTCAGCTAAACCAATTCAGCCCTCCTCATCTCCTTTTTAATCCCTTTAATTTTACTCTCTTACTTAATTTTCATTTAATCCTCCCATTTTATTATTCTCATATTTTAATTCCAATCAATCCAATTAATCTCATTTCTTCTTCTTCTTTTAACTAAAAGAAAATCGAGCCACTTAATTGTTTTCAGACCAAACTGGTTCAATCCATTATTCTCCCCTTCAAACTTGTGACTTTAGACTAGGGAATGCGTTTGCGCCTTGACCGCATTTGTCTGAGAAGTCAACCAAATTGGACAAATTCGAATGTTACCCGACCGGATTTGTCCACATGCGTCCCAATTCTTTTGAAAACTCATTTTGCAGACAGAGTAAGATTTTGGACTCAAAATATCACCCCATTGTCATCCCAAAACGCAGGGGATGATCTGAGACACCTTTTGGACGCAACTCTAAATCCGCGCGTTGACTGCATGCGTCCGAAAACTCCAAATACACAATTCGAGATAATTTTCCATGTTTAATTTAATGACCCAATAAAATACTCCTTCCAAATTAATTTTAATTATCATCCAATAAATTCTCATAAATTATGATCTAACAAATACGTTCTTGGTAAGACCCCGATGAATATCCAACTAGTCTGAATATTTCCAATTACTTTCCAATTTATCTTTATTAAATTTCTGATATGAAAAGTCGAGATATTACATTTATGGAATTCGGTGAATGGTTATTAATGATTTGGATGTTACGTATTTTAAGGTATTAACGGGGAGAAGAATAAAGTGATAAACGCGTTACGAACCGCAAGTAAGTGATATGTGTGTGCTTTGGCTCTTAGGGCCCTACATCACAAGAATAGGATATGCACGTTTGACTGTTTACTGCTTTAATAGATATTGAGAATGTCTACAATTTCTATAGCATGTCAATTGTTTTTATAGCATATCTACAACTTTATATCACGTCTACAGTTTTTATAGTATGTCTATTGTTTTTATAGCATGTTTACAACTTTATAGCATGTCTACGGTTTTAAATAACATGTCTATCGTTTTATAACATGTTTACAGTTTTATAGCATGTGTACCGTTTCATGAAGCATGATATGTGATTGGGTGATTATTTATATTCCCTTATTATCTGTTAGAAATTGTATGCATTCACGAGCATCATGCATCACGTTTTTCAAATATTACAAAAATGGTTTTCATACATGGTTTTGAAAGAAAACAGAAAACGAAAAGAAATACAATCGAACAATTAAGAAAGATAAAGAAAAGGGATTGATCCGGATAAGTAATGTCCGGCAACCTAAGTAATAAAAGATAAGTTCATGTGGTCCGGTAGGTTAAACTCGGCACATGAACAAAAGATAAAGGTTTCTATGGTCCGGTAGATCAAGCCCGACACAAGGGCAAAAGAAAAGATAAGTAAAGTAAAGAACATGAAAAGAGAAACAGATATAGATACATGAATGGAAACAGAAATGGATACGGAAACAATACGAGCACATATACTGAAAAAAAAATGGGAACAGAAACAAAAACAGAAATGGAAACGAAAATGAGTATCCGAAAACGGAAACGGATACAGATACAGATACGAAAACAGACACAGGAACAGATACGAGAATGCGTATGATCACAGATACCGAAACAGAAATAGAAAGAAAGTATGAAAGTGTGAAAATATAAGAGATAAAAGCAAAAAACGAAAAGAGAAACTACATATGATTTTAAAGTGGCATAGCATGTGCATCTAGCTTTCAAGTTCTATCACTTACTGAGCGTTAGACTCATAGTTTATGACTTGTGATGTAGGTACAAGCACGAGAGAATGATGAACAGATTAAGGAGCAGCTGATGAAGGATTTGCACGGGCGAGTCTTGTGGCTGGCTAGGCTAATGAAGTTGAAAAGGAAAATGAGTTTTGTAAATATAATGTAAACAGTTTATTCATTAACCTTTAGATGAATTGTTTGTGCTTCCACTATATTTTAAAGAAAAATAATTTTATAAATAAAGTCTTTTGCTATAAATTGAGAAAAAAGATTTTATAAATAAGTCTTCTGCTATTAATGATGATTTAAGTAATGAGTTTTAAGTAAAGAGTTTTTAACGATCAGGTTTTAAAGAAAAAACTCTGATTTCAATCTAAAAGGTTTTAATAAAGATTTCAGTTGTTTTATAAAAGTTTTAAATTTCACACGATTTTCAAAGGTAAGAAAAACTGGGTCGTTACACCAACAATCTCACATAGCTTAAATTAAAAAAGTTCATAATCAAGCATGTCGGAATTTCTATGTAGCATTTGAAAAAGAACATGTTTGAACTTGTAATTTGGTTTCAACCACTTTCTCTTGGAACAAATCACATTTAATATAAGTTTCACTCCATCAATCTCAAAAAGATCCATCAATGTAATTGAGTACTCCACTGGTTGACGAGATGGAATACACCACTATAGCAATTTCATCTCAAAATGCACATACATCATGTGCCAAGATTATGGACATGGGCTCTACTTCCAATGTGTAGTTAACGAATTCCTGATCACTCATATACGCCATTAGTGTTCAACAATTACTAACGCTTCAACTTCGCCTGGATGCGGCACACTTCAGCCCTCAAAAAGCTCTAGGATTCAAAAATGGCTGAGGAAATTGCTCTGAGTATAGTGTGAATTTATATAAAGTAAAAGATGTACGACGTTCTGCCCAAAAATTATGATGTTCTGCGGTGAAATGTCAACTTTCCTTTGTGGAAAGTATGACGTTCCACGAGGGGGAACGATAGACAAGGGGAAACATTTATTCATAAAGTTGTTCCTCTGCGGAAAGCATGTCGTTCCGCTGCAGAACGTCAACATTCCATGAATGAATGTTTAACGTTCGGCGGAGAAACAACAAACAAGCAACTTTATATTTAGCACTGACGTTCGGCGGAGAAACAACAAACAAGCAACTTTATATTTAGCAAAAATATGTTAGTAGTTGACTATTCATTGATCACAAAGTATAGTGATTGATTTGTTAATTTTCCTTATCTATTATTATACATATTTTTACTTTTGAAAAATGTTCTTAATTAATTGATTAATTTCTTCTTTAAAATTATCTCATCACTTATTATTCATTAAATCATAATAAATATAATTATTATAGTTAATTTTAAGCAAGGTTATCAAAAGTAATAAATAATAAGGGCCATTTTTATTGGGATTTCCAAATAATTGGAAGATTGAGATTTAAGCCTCCTAAAAGGAAGGAGTAGATGTACTTTTCATGTATATTGTTTTGTTTTACTTTCTTATTGTTTTTAACTTGGTTTTAGATAAAATTTAGTTTTTAAATAGTAAAATAATTACCATAATTTATGCCTTTGTAATTTGATTTTGTAATAATAATTAAATGTTATATATTTATCAAATTTTTAACTTCATAAACACATCATTATAATTTTGTTCATTTTTACAAAATGTCACTTTTAACCAGGTTCGAAATCAAGCCAATTCAGTTTAATTTTGACTAAGACATGATCTGAACAAACTTGTAAATTTTCAAAATAAAACCAAAACGAGAAGATATATCGAGACATGGCTAAAACCAAACTTTCACCTATCCTCGATTGTTTTTTGGTTTGGGTTGGGTTTTGGCTTGCTTTGAGTTGTCGAGTTTGTGTTGGGTCACATGTGAAAGGGAATGATTTGTATGGGTGGGCAAGAACCGCCCAGAACCGAGAATCGGACCAAAATCGCTGGTCGGTTCTGGGTCGGGTCTGGTTCCTGGTAACCACATATTCCTCATGGTTCGGTTTTGGTTTACATCATTCTTCCTGGTTCGGTTCCTGGTTATTGGTGGCAATAACCGAGGGGAACCACTTAAATTTAAACCAGTTTGTACTACACAATTTACGCAATTACGCCCCTGCGCAGCGCTACTCTGATTCTTCTCAATTCTCATCTTCTGCAACAACTCATTCTCTTCGAAGGCCAAACGAATCAACGACAAGGAGGGGTGGAGGGCTCTGTTCTCTTCTTCTTCTGGGCTGTTCTTCGAAGTCCTCTCGCAACTTCGACACTTCTGTTATATTCTCAAGTCAAGATTCACGAAGCCGGATGCCTCGCCTCACCTCGCCTTTGTTCTGTTCTCAATTAACGAAGCCACGCCTCACCACGCCTCGCCTCGCCTCGCCTCACCTCTGGGCTCTGTTGTTTTCAAGTCACAACGTCTGACCAATGGCCTCTGTTTTGGCCGTTGTCTGGTATAAACCAAAAATAGCATGTAAGATCAGATTTTTCATACGTTTTAAGATATAAGTTATGTTCATAGATATAAGCTTTAAGCTTAAAGCTTTCTGTTGATAATAATCAACAAGCTTTAAGCTTTAAGCAAAAAACTTATTCTTGTTTGTATCAATAGAGGCGTATATATCAAAAAAAAAATCTGGTGCTTTAAGTTATAAGATATATGTTGGTAGATATAGTTTAAGCTTTAAGCTTCTATTCAGATTATGCAAAATTATTTTATGTTGATAAATACAAGCTTTAAGCTTTAAGCTAGATATTGAGTTTATGCAAAAATATTTAATAGGTCCAGTTTATTTTAGTTGGTCACTGGTCAGTGATGATTATTTACAACCGATTTTTTTGTTTAGAACTGATTATGTAGTTTAAAACTGATGAACTGATTTTTTATGTTTATGCAGTTTAGAAAATTTTTTGTGACTCTTTGCTTTTCTGGGATACAAAAAGAATGTCAGAAACAACACAAACTGTTTCCAAAAAACGGGCCAGAAATTCCAATGTTTGGGAGCATTTTGTTGAGATTGAAAGTCAAGATGCTGAAAATGATAAAGCACAATGCAAGTATTGTCAGCAAATACTTGCAGCGAATACTAGAAAGAATGGCACCTCTAGCTTGTGGAAGCACTTAAAAACGTGCAAAAAGCATATGACAGATCTTAACACTAATCAAAGCAAGTTGTCGTTTCACAAAAAAGAAGATGGGGAATGCTCGAATGAGCCAATATATAGTCAGATGGTTGGACGAGAATATACAGCCAGAATGTTAATCAATGAAGAGTTGCCTATGAGAATGGTTGAATTGGAAGGCTTTAAAGAACTACTTCAATTATTCAGAAACGACTTTGTCATGCCTTCCCGTAGAACTGTTGGAAGAGACATAGAGAAGATATACATGAAAGAAAAAATGAAATTGAAAGCATACTTCAAGCAAAGAAGTCAACGAGTGTGTTTGACTACTGACACTTGGACTTCTGCACAAAATAAGTCCTATATGGTGTTGACTGGACACTGGATTGATGACGAGTGGAAGTTGCAAAAGAAGATACTAAATTTCTGTGGGATATTTGACCATAAGGGTGAAACAATTGGCAGCACAATGGAGCATTGTCTACTTGGATGGGGGATAGACAAAGTCTTGATGGTAACTGTTGACAATGCATCATCTAACGATGTTGGCATTTCTTACTTGGTGCGAACTGTGAGAAATTGGGATGGTTTGGTTTTAGATGGAAAGCACATGCATGTTCGATGCTTTGCTCATATTCTGAACTTGATCGTAATTGATGGGCTAAAGGAGCATCACGAATCTATTGTTCGAGTGAGAAATGCGGTGAAGTACGTTAAATCTTCTCCACAACGACTTAGACTCTTCAAGTCTTGTATTGATATTGTGAAGGTTACATTTAAGGGCAATGTTACTCTTGATGTGCTGACTCGATGGAACTCCACTTATTTGATGCTAGTTAATGCCGAAAAGTATGCCGTAGCATTCGATAAGATGAGAGAATGTGATAATACCTATGCAACGGCAATGGAGGAGGAAGGACATCTTACTTCTAGAGATTGGAATAACATTCGCATATTTGTCAAGTTTCTGAAGGTGTTTTATGATAGCACTCTAATGGTTTCAAAATCATTGTCAATTACAGCTCATGAGTATGTCATTGAAGCTTGCAAGTTGAAGACCATCATCAATCAGTATACCAACAGTGATAGTATGATGTTGATGAATATGGCTCATGGAATGATGATCAAGTTGAAAAAATATTGGGGATATTTCGATAAGATGAACATAATTCTATTCGTGGCAGTCCTCTTTGATCCAAGAGATAAATCGAAGTTTCTAAGACATTGTATCTGCACTCTCATGGGACCTGATAAAGTTGATGAGTATGTGAAAGTAACTTATAATGTTTTAGAACAATTATATTTGGAGTATAGAGGTCATTCAGCTGATGATGTAGAGATTGTTCATGTTGCTAATATTGGAAATCCGTCAAATGAGGCAGATATGTTTTATGCGCAATTCTATGACAATGAGAGTATTTCTAATTCAAATAATATGTCAGAAGTGGCGGAGTATTTGAGCGAGCGAGCTGAGAAGTTTACACAGAGTTTTGACATATTGAGGTGGTGGAAATTGATGGCACATAAGTATTCAGTGTTGAGCCAAATTGCGAAAGATGTATTGAGCATTCTGATTTCTACTGTCCCTTTTGAGTTGGCTTTTAGCTGTGGGGGTTGTACTATTGATTCATCGCGTACTTCCCTCCAATCTGACACAGTTAAAGCTTTAATTTGCACACAAAGTTGAATTCATTCCCAAACTCATCTAGATATGTTGCAGTCAAGAAACAACTACGAAACTATTGACGAAGGTGCGTTAATTCTACAATTACTCTTATATATTTGATGAAACTTTTTAGTTTTTAATATTAAATGATAGTATCATTTTTTTTTTAGAACTTATTGCTTACGACCAAAAAGACAAAGATGACAAAAGAGAAGGTGATATCATGCCATGAGGTGATCTCATGCCATTTGTCCTGCAACCATGATAATGATTCATTCCTAGAAAACTTCAAAACATGCGTTTGATTACTTAAAAGAAAAGAACAGTTACATCACCAGAAATTTTTCTTAACCAAGTTCAGTAAATCATGATTTAAACAGAAGTTGACAAGTCAAAAGAATTGTGCCAGCTATCCACAACAAATTCGTCAATTGAACAAGGGCAGTATTCGACAAATGAATATGTATATATCCCAGTAGTTTAACAGATGAACAAATTTCAGAATCTATCAAGGCAAATTCAACAATGCTTACTCTAACGGATGAACAAATTTCATAATCTATCAAGGCAAATTCAATAGATGCTTATACTCTAACAGATGAATAAATTCCAGAATCTATCAAGGCAAATGGATTCTATCAGAGATATAATGAGCGAACTGGCGAAGAATGGTCGGACTCGGATCGAGAAGACGAACGGCGAACTGGCGAACTGGCGAACTGGCGAAGAATGGTCGAAGGATCGAGAAGACGAACGGCGAACTGGCGAACTAGCGAAGAATGGTCGGAGGATCGAGAAGACGAACTGGCGAAGAAATAGAGAGACCGAGCAACAATGCCGAGAAAACGAGTCAGAACAAGAAAAAATTACTTTTCCTATAGGGAACCAAAACCGGACCAAAACCGCGGCTCGGTTCTGGTTCTGGTTCCCAATCCTTGCGGTTCTGGTTCTGGGTCCAAAAAATGAGAACCGATACCTGAACAGTCGGGTACAAGACTTCTGGAACCGACACCCGGAACCGATTTGCCCACCCCTAATGATTTGGATGGTTGTACCGGTTCAATTAACCAAACAATTCGGTCTACAGAATTCAGACCGAATTTCCTTTTAAATTAAATCCAAACAGACCGAACCAAATCAGTTCGGTTGGTTATTTCCCATCCCTATCTTTTTTAGCTTTGATTATAGAAGGTCTTAATTAAAGCTTTGTTCCTGCTAAACCTAAACCTAAACCTAGAACCATCACGTTTAGGGTTTAGTTTTGAAAAGCCTGCATATTATCCATCGAACTCCGTTTTATCCATGGAAATTTCGCAGCCAACTCCATTTCAATCCTTCGAAAATTGTCCCTTCGCTTATTTGCGATGCTAATTTTTAGAGATCGTAGAAGGGTGTCGAATTTCTCTGAAATGATTGCTCAATTCAATCGACTTGCTCTCTCGTCGTTTCATTTCAGTGACGAATCCAATAGAAGTCGAAACTTATGTACTGTTTGGCTACAATTTCGATTCCTTTGCAGTTCGAGCCTCAATCATTATACAAGAATCACGCAGAGTGAGTTGGTGTCATCAACTCACTTGCATGGGCGAGTTTCTCGAATGGCTAGGACAGAAGCTCAAGATGTGCTATTTGATTACCTCCATTGTACGAGGAGTTTCAGCTTCACTGACGCAGAGCATATTAGCAAAAACTCACCTCAGTTTCTACAAAACATGCTCTCTAAGGTCGATCAGACGGAAGACGTTGCTCGATCGCTAACTAAGTTTCTTAGATACCATCCCATCAATGAGTTTGAACCTTTCTTTGAGAGCTTGGGTATGCTTCCATCTGACCTGCCATTGTTCCTTCCCCGACACTTGATGTTTCTTTGTGATGATCATCTGTTGCTTGAGAACTTTCATTCTTTATGCAACTATGGTGTACCGCGAATTAAGATGGGTAAAATGTATAAGGAAGCAAAAGAGATATTTCAGTATGATTACGGCGTTATAGCCTCAAAACTTCAAGCTTTGGAGAATTTAGGACTCGGGAAGTCAACAGTTATTAAGCTAATTAGCTGTTGCCCAACACTTTTGATTGATTGCATCAACCATGATTTTATTAAGATCCTAGAGAATTTGACTAGATTGGGAATTGAATTTGATTTCATTGGAAGGTACTTATCTTGTAAATATAGTTATAATTGGACTCGAATACTTGAGACGATGAATTTTCTTCATAAAGTAGGTTATGGAGAGTCGCAGATGCACAATTTATTTAAATCTAATCCATCATTGTTATTTGAAGGTTCAGGGAGGAAGGTATACATATTATTTGGCACATTACTCAAGTTGGGTCTAGGTATTAATAAGGTTTACTCTTTATTTGTCCAAAATCATCAACTTTTGTCAGGTAGGTGTTCCAAGAATCTTCTACGGGCAGTGGATTTTCTCTTTGAAATTGGAATGGGAACCAAAGATATTGCACTTATAGTAGCAACCCACATTCAGATCTTGAGTACATGCTCTTTGAAAGGACCAAAAACTGTTTGTAAAGATTTGAAAGTTGATACTAAGGACTTATGTCAAATTATTATGGATGATCCGGAGAAGCTGTTTAGTTTGGCATCTAAATCAAAAATTAGAAGTAGTGAACTGGTACCTTATCAAGATCCAGAAAAAGATCTGGAGAAAACAACGTTCTTATTGAGATTGGGTTACATTGAAAACTCAAACGAGATGGTGAAAGCTCTAAAAAAGTTCCGAGGCAGGGGAGATCAACTACAAGAAAGATTTGATTGTCTAGTAAATGCCGGTTTGGATTTTAATGTCGTTGTAGACGTAGTTAAACATGCTCCAATGCTTCTGAACCAAAGCAAAGACGTTATTCAAAAAAAGATAGATTGCTTAAGAAACTGCTTGGGATACCCTCTGGATAGCATTGTAGCCTTTCCAGCATATTTATGTTACAATATGGGGAGAATAAACACTAGATTTTCAATGTATATGTGGCTGAGAGAGAAGGGTGAAGCAAAGGCCAACTTATCCTTGAGCAGCATCCTTGCATGTTCTGATGCGCGATTTGTAAAATATTTTGTTGATGTCCATCCAGAAGGACCCTCTATATGGGAAAGTCTTAAAAATAATCAACTTCAAGCTTAAAGTTAATGATGCCTAATCTGGTTTCAAGTTTATTTTAGTTGAGCATCTCATTCTGTTTTATCTTGATGCAGCTTAATTGTTTGTTGTATAGTTCTACCGTAAGTGGATAAATAGAAGTAGTTTTAAGAGCATTGGCAAGAGCTACACGACATGGTGGCAAAAATGGGTATGCATAGTTTGCAACAAAGTAGTTAAAATTAGACTTCTAAAACCTGCTAGGAGAACTATGAAAAAAACTCTTTGTTTATGTGCAATTCAAATGAGTCGATGAAACTGGGTGCATAATTTATTCAAGCTTTTATAATCTCATTGAGAAACTTTGTCGATTCTTTTCTCATAAAAAGATAAAATAGAAAGCTCTTTTTACGCTCTCTGATGTTTACTTAGCAATCTTATTTCTTTTTGTAGGCTTTCCTCCCAACTTTTTCTTTTACTTATTTTACATTGAGTGTTTGTATTTGAACATATCACAGTTCTTTTATGTTTGTGATGTAATGAAATTAATGTTGTACTACTGTAAAATTGCGTGTACAGAAAGTTAAGGAGTTTACTTATTGTGGCATGTAAGTGCCTCATAGTAGGTCTACAATTCCAATGCCTCGGGGAAAGATGCCTGGTCCGGGTTGTTCCTTTCCATCTCTATCTACTAATGATAAAATTGAAAAATCAATATCCAGTTCAGTTGTAAAGTGCAAATTGGGATCTGTTGAAGCAATAGCAAATGTATTGATGCTTTAAAATAGTGAAGCAGAAAGTGGTTGACATTTTTTTGAGAAATTTACAGATTTTCTAATTTCTGCATGCTCCTTTTGTTTTGGGTTCTTTTCTTCATTAGTTTTAATTTGTAATGGTAAACTTGTACTTAATTTTGTATTTTACTTCCACAAGCCTTATTTTGACCCAAGTGATTCATAGTCAGGCTCCTATCTTGCAATTTAACTTCTTTTTGTCTCTTTTTCTTTCATAATTTTTCATACTTTTTTAAAATACTATTTTATTGTTTGATGATTTAGGTTCGTACTTTGGAAGTTTCTGTCTCTTCGATTGATTAGATCAGAAATTTTGAGTATAGCTGCCTATCAGAAGTCAGAATATTGGGTGCTTTGAAACACTCTTGCATGGTAGAGATGCATGGACATCAGATATCTTCCAAGTGGATTTCTTGTGTGGCAGGAGAACCAGGACATCGTCTCCTACAGTCTGCTATATTTTGAGAGTACATAAAAAGAGGATCCTTGCAGGTAAAATGTACTTTATATATATTGTATGGTTTTTATTAGGTTTTATGTTACTCATCCATCTTTCATTTGACAGAGATACATGGAGAAGTTGTGTGAGGCTGGAGAGGAGTGTCTCAGTGCACTTAGTATTATGTATTGCTAGAGATGTGGCACGTGCTTTAGCAGCCATGCATTGGATTTGGATACATAAAAAGTGATAACATATTGCTTGATTTGGATACAAAGAGGGTTGATGCTTCTCCTTTAGTGAAGAAGCTCTGTGATTTTGCCTTGTGTCTAAACAGCTGGGAAAACGCCCTTGATTGACCAACGAGCTGGAAGCATTGGGAACCTTAGACAACGCATCTGATACGGATCAAAACAAAAAATCAGAAGCATCGTCAAATGATCTCAAGTTCTGGATCGATTCATTCTATCAATGTACCCAGGAGAATCCTGGCGGCTGACCAGCAGCTGACAATCTTTATGAATATTGGTGGCAACAACAACCCATCTTTCCAGCTGAAGAAGTTTCTTACCTGATTTAGGGTAGCTCCAGAAAGTGATGTTAATCTTATGGCCGTCATTAGCATCAGAAAGGTTTGTCTTAATGGCTTTTAGAATTAGACGCAGAAATGGCAGTGAATTTGTTTTCGGTATTAGTTATCTAATTTCTCTAGTATTAAAATGGATAGAATTCACCTCATTCATTATAGTTTATTTGAGAATTGCCCACTGAATTGGTGATAGATGCAAAGATTTCTGGCAACGCTGATTGCTATGTCAAATTGTTTATATCTCAATTTCTATTATGACAACTCAAGATTGAGATAATTGAGAGAGTCTGGTCTATGTTAAAGGAGTTGCACAATTCCATGTCAGTTGAGAAAGTTACACGTGATTGATTTATTGATAAAATTCAAATGTGTATTTAAATTACTTTAAAAGTTAATAATTAAGAGTTTATATTGATTGACAAAAAAATTATTAGAGATTAAAACTATAATTTATCTGTACCTTTGTTACATTCTATCATTATTTCAATGAATAATTAATAAATTTGTTATTTTTCATTAGATAAAATAATTGAATTATTAATTATTCTATAAATTAACAAACAAATAAATCATCGTGACAAAGATTATCATAATTAATATGTTTTATAATTCATTAGACAAGATAATTGAATTCTCGATTATTCAATCAGATGATAAAATAATAGATTATGCCGAATTTAAGTGTCAAGTGTTGAAGCAATGATAGCACGTTCATTTCTGTAAAAGTTTTCTTTTATATTTGCCGGTGACCATTACAAAATCAGTATCAACTTAAAATGATAGATCGAATTTCGTAACAGCTTTCTCACAATGTTCGATGATCACAACAAATGAACAAGGGTCGAGCTTGGACCCGGGCGGGAAATGAGTCAATGTTATGCTAATCAAATAAACTATCACTCTTTATAGACACCAACTAAAGAAAGATGCTGCGTGGAAATAGAAATAGAAATAGAAATTTAGGGCAAGTTTTTAAAACTCCAAAAACAGGAGATTCATGGCCTATAATAGCATACTACATTAGTAATAATTTGAACACCAACAATGCCATTAAAAGAGCTTTTTATGTCAATATCAATTGCTAAAACTATGTGATCCTAATAATCACAACTCTACCACTGTTCCCCTGTCTTCTGGACTACCAACTGCTCAACATATTTTTCTCAAAAGTACTTTTTTCTTGCCCAGAATCGACTGAGAAGGGATGTTACCAACTAAAACTGTAAAACAAGCCCTCTGCGGATGGGAGAAATCAAGAAGAATACCTGCTTTGATTGATGAGGCCGTCATTCAACTACTTAACATGGATCTGTTCATTCATTTGATTTTCTATTGGCACAAGTTCCTCTGGTTCATCTGAGTCTGTTTCTCCTTCTTCTAACAATTCGATTGAATTTGGATCTGTTTCCTCATCTGAGTTTGTTTCTCCTCCTTCTAACAATTCAATTGAATTAGGATCTGTTTCGGCATGCTTGCTTAGATGTTGCTTATAATTGTTGGAGTTATTCAAACGAGTAGACCGTATTCTAATGCGCTTTCCTTTGATGTATCGATACTCCCATTTTGGAGGTGGATATTTCTTCTTCAGCTTTGTATATTTATCCAACATACCCAGCTCTTGGAAGACATTTCCAGTCATTGTAACAGTTGCCATATCTGGTCGGATACCAAGTTCCTCCATGTCTGCAAATACCTAGAAGGACAAATTACAAGGAATTTCAAAACCTACATAAAGATGCTCGAGGGCAATTCCCCATAAGATAGTTTGTCATCAACTAAACAGCCAACTAAGTTCATGAATAAAATTATCTTTGTTTAAAATTCAGTCATATAAGAAGAAAATTTAATGAACATAGTATGCAAAAATAGCAAGTGAAGGGGAGAACCTCAAACAACTTCTCATACATGCGCCCATTATAGTAGATCGTAATCATCTTGCTAAAGAAAATACGAGGCATGCTTTCTAGATGCTCAGAGAATAAGTTAGTCCAAAGCTTTTCAGCTTCATCAAGTCTCCCATCCTCTGCTAAAGCATTTAATAAGGTGAAATAAGTTCCCATTGTTCTACCTTGGCCTTTACTTAGCATCCATTTTGCCACCTTCACTCCAGAAACACAAACATAGATTCATTAATTGTAGAGAATTTAAGGATATTTACAGAAGAGTGGAAGCAAAAGAAAATTTAAGAAATCAAAGTACCTGAATTATTCTCTTCCATTCCTTTTGATTCTCTAGCGTTTTCAGTGCCTTCTTCACAGTAATTAGAGGGAACTCTAATTCCCAGGCAATAAAGGAATCGAGGGCTCCATAAATTTCCTCTTTGACATTTGAAAGCCCTTTGATCTACAAACATCCGATCAGGAAAGATTACTATTTGAAGAAACAAAATCAATAAAATATTCAAAACGTTGTGCAGCCAAAATCATAAGCAGATTGAAAGATTTTTTCCCGAAGGACAAAAAGGACAAAGAACAGGTAGTACTCTCGTTACTGAGGCTACTCACTCAAGTAGTTCAAAAGGAAAAACCAAGGAAAAAAACAGAGAGAAGGAGAACAGAGATTTTTACTGCTCAACTTCAAATTAACAATATAGAACAGAAGAACGCCAGATTTTCATTTCTATTCATTCTTAAAGCTTGATATTGGTTCCATTTTGTAATTATATTCCAATGTGCTCCAAAAACACTTACACACTCTACAAGCTTTACTGACTTGGAAATGGTTCCAATTCTTCTGTTCGTTTTCCAAACACGAGGATATCTTGGACGTGGACCTTTAGCCGCGCATACCTGCAAGTCAGTTCACATTCTTGAATAACCAATGAAAAGGGGAGGACAGAAATTTTTCGTCCCTCAAAGATAAGATTAAGATTCTGAATTTCCATTCACATTCATAAATACTCTAAACAATCAATCATATAATTAATTTTGAAGCATATCCAACAATGAACAAGTAAAAATATGAGATTGACTGTCAATTTCCATACATTGTTCTCTCAAATCATTAAAAAAGCTTACCACGACATTTGTCGTAATAGAAGGAAATTTAAGGGATGCAAGTCTCGTCGATATCACCGGTACAGAATATGTCAAAGTAAGCATCCTGAGATTTCAGTAAACACATATCCTTGATTTCACGGAAGCAGAAAAGTTGCTATCAGTTTATAATTTAAAAGTGAAGCACTTTGCAACATAACAGGTACGAGAGCGAGAGAGATTTGTCGCACTACATACCAAATTTCAGAAACACAGCAAGAAGTTCAAACGACATCAATACCACAAAAAATGACATTATAAACTGATTGTTGTCAACAAAAAGAAACAAACTGATGCAATGCTTTCTTCACTGCTTCCAAGCATTAGAATCTTACAGTACTCAACGCCTTCCACTTGACACCCAATCTTATTTCTATCTAAGATTATACACTAATAAGTTCATCACTATGAATTAGCAACAAAATAACGTCTGATAAAAGATTCAAATCACGTAATTGTCTCCTCCAGCGACGTCTCCCGCATTCCTTCATTTTCTCAGAAAGTTAATCCGCACATCCACCGAGAGAGAGAGAGAGAGAGAGAGAGAGAGAGAGAGAGATACCGATTTGAAGTCAAAAAGAGCGGAAGAGCTGGGACTAGACAATCTCTCTGCGATAAGAGTATTCTCCCGTCTTCCTTTCTTTTTCCCCTCGCTTTCCTCTGCATCAAAACCAGGAATTGGGGAGGGTAAATATCTTCGACCTCCATATTTGCTCTAGACTGAAGGACCAATAAGATTGCTAGGATTTAGGGTTGGTAGGTAATTTCATATTGACAACCAATTATCTGCATACATTTTCCGAGCTTACTGGAATTAAATAGAATCTGCTGCAGGGAATCAGTTATCATCCTAATGCTAAGCGCCCCCTGTCATTCGCAGGAGACAATTCTATCAGCTTTGAATGAAGTAAGAAAGAGGGGGAGGAGAAATGATTGAAGCAGCCATGGCCGTCCGATTCGCCGCCGGTGCTAATTGCCTCTCTTCCTCCACACTACACTGCTGTAACCTTCTCTTCTCCCATTTGTTACCTGCATTTTTGGTTATTCACGATGTCCCTTGGAAGTTATTCACAAATTTATTTTCGAAGCTGATTCTAATGATTCCTGTTGTTTTTTTTTTTATTAAAATGATACAGATTTACTCTTGAAGTTCGGATAAGATTTTTCCTTTGTGATTTTTCGTTTTCGTCTCAGCAGCAAAACGATAATTTCTTGTCCTTTTTAAAAAAAAAAAAAAAACTTAACAGACTACCGTTCAGCATGGAGCTTGGAAGATACGAATGGAGGAAGCCATGTTAGCAGCTCTTGCGGACTTTTGCACTCCGGTGGTTCTGACGTGCAGTGGTACTTCAGCTGCTTCGCATATTTTGCTTTATTTTTGTTGTTTTTTTTTTGTACATTATGGATCTAAGAAATTCCATTTTCCAAAGTTGAGCATAAGAATCAGTTTAAATTAACGGAATCAGTAGGAAATTTTTTTTTTCCGACAAAATTCCTTTTTATCAAGTTTTACCAATTTTTTCCCTGAACTTCGTTTTTTTTATGTCAAGCAAATTACAAGAAAAAAATTTACAAAAAGTGTCCAAGGTATTGCAGATCCAAACTCCCCTCATCCAAGATCTCTCTATCATGTTATCCCCATGGAACCAAAAAATGTAATGTGGAACCAAGTTGCTCAACGGCTTCTATTCGGCCCTTGTGTATTTTCTATGCTCCACCAACAAGCTTTTCATCTTCCAAGGATTATGGAATGGTGAAAGCATTTTGTTGTTTTTTTATTTTTACAAAATGAGATAATATGGCTTGTGATTCCTAATATCATTTCCATTCGCTTTCGTATAACTCGATTTCTATTCTCAAGACGATTTGGAGTGCACTTATGAATGTTAAGATGTAAAACTACTTGCAGGAGAAAAGGTCGGAGGCTAAGTAGTGGTTCCATCCCTAAAAGGAACAATCTTCATAAGAATATGTTTCGGGTATCTGCAGAGAATTCAAGTGCTTCTTCAAATCCTGGAAAGAAGAAAGGGAGCGCACGGTATCATCCATCTGAAGAAATTATTGTTCACTCAACATCTGATAATGGTGGAGAAATTAGACTTACTGCTTCAGAAACTTGTAGGACAATCATTGAGGTATGTGTTGCCATATCTAATTGGAGATTCCCTTAGTTGTTGACGAGTGATGACATTTGTCTTCTTTGGTCTTAGATGTGGAAGTTTGTAAACTGGGTCAATTTGAATTTTTGGTTTCTTTGAACAGAGAAAAGATAGAGGATCTATTAAATACACTACTTAATGTGAGAAATTTTGCTTGTGCGACACTGCCTTCTGCATTCTACATTCTTTTTTTTTTTTTCCGGCCTCCTCTGGCAGTTAATGTTGTCGTTAGTGTGTTTTACTCAGGTTAATAGCAAAGCTACATTGATGTTTTCGAGTTTGGTGAATGATGAAGTTCAGGAAAACATTATATGGCCAGAATTGCCATATATAACTGATGAACATGGAAGTATGTTAAATATTTTAAGCTTTTATTGTCAGGCATTTTCATTTATCTTGTCTTTAGTGCCATACTAAATGCTTTTTTTTTTTTTGCTGAAGTGTTTGCCTGTTTTGGTGCAGATATTTATTTTCAGATAAAAAATGGGGAAGAGATCTTGCAAAATCTAACTTCAGATAATAACTTTGTGGTATGAACACTTTTTCCAAAAAAAATATTCTTCATATTACAAAGCACATGAGAGTATTCTCACCTCAAGTGGAATTTATTGAGCATAACATATTTTTTTGTTTTCCTATTGAATAGATTTTTTAAAGTTCTTTAAATCTATTTAACTTGTATACTGTCTTTACCTGTCAATTTTCCCGTAAAGAAATTTTAAATATTGAGTTTTTTTCCTCTCATTTATTATGTGGATAAATTGCTTGTATTTGTTCATATTATTCTTTTCTCTTATTTAACCATCGTAGCAGAATTTCCAGCATGACCTTTCTCAGTGCACTCTTTTAACGGTCTAATTAAAAAACCTATTGCTACCATGCTTGTGATAGGACCCTATAAAATTTAATGAATACAAAGTGAAATTACAAAATTAATGGAGACATTCGAGAAGTTTTCAAGCTCTTCCCGTACAATATTTTCCCAAAATATCCGAGTAATCCCTTCTACAATCTTCCCTTGAAATAATTAACCTCTACAATATACTAAAGGACAGAATTAAAATATTATCTAGAAAATTCTAATAGACAATTAAATAACACTCTTTCATCCTAAACTTTTATCTTCCCATCATACTGCAATAATGACTATTATTATTTCTAAAATGTTATTTTCTTTTAGAATAAGTTAAGTTAATTGAAAGTCTGTCAACTTAGTATATACTGAATAAAACTCTGAAGAAGAATAATATATGTATGAACTCATTTAACCAAGAACTATTTGTTCAACAGAAATATTTTGAAAGCATCTTATGTGTGTGGTAGTATTGTAATGCAGCAAGTCCTTATTGGCATGGATACTATGGAAATGATCAGAGAAATGGAATTGGCTGGCCCAGCAGAAGTTGAATTTGGAATTGAAGAATTAGATGATGAAGGTAGTGATGCTGAAGAAGAGGAAGAAGATGATGATGATGATGATGATAGTGATGATGAGAACTATGAAGATGATGACAATGATATGGTCTCTCTAAATAAATAGAATAGAACAATAGTTTCTTGATGTGTTATCTTTTCCCATTTTAGACTTAATAACTACTGTTTGTTTGCAGGAATGGGTCACTGTTCTTGATGATGAAGATGAGGAAGATGATTCAGAGGAGGCCCTCGGGGACTGGGCAAAACTTGAGACCATGCGCTCTTCTCATCCATTATACTTTGCCAAGAAGCTATCCGATGTAAGTGTTAATTTCAAGTGTTTGATCCTTGAAGGAATCATGTTTTAACAACTAAGAAAATAAAAGTCAGTTTACTTTTTGGACCATTAACTGAAATTCTAGTTATGTTCGCGGAAGCATTGTTGACTGTTCAATTAGTTTGAATTAAAGTGATCTTTTGATGTATGTAGTTTTGGTACCTTTTCTATAATATCAAGCTGTTAAGTTCTTACCTATTGCCATAATTTTGGTTCTTTTTATTTTTATTTTTCCTTTGTTTTTAGGTTGCTTCAGATGATCCGATAGATTGGATGGAGCAACCTCCAGCTAGTCTAGCCATTCAAGGTGTTTTAAGACCTGCTTTTAGTGAAGAACATTCTGTCATACAAAAGCATCTATTAAGTCGACAGTCAAGTAATGCTGACCCAAGTGAGATTCAGAAAAGTGAAGAAAATAACATCAAACATGGAAAGATTAACGGTCATGGACATGAGTCATCCAGTGATAGTTCAGTCTGGTCAGAAGAATCAGACGAGGGCATTCCAGTGAATGAGACGTCATTTTACAAGTTGGAAATGATCAAAGTCCAACTTTTTTCAGGAAATGGCCATCGGGTACTTCTCTTTTACTTTCATACATGTTTTTACCTTTTAAGTTGCTTGTCAGATTCCTTCTCCAAGTAAGACACTCGCTTACAATCAGATGGATGCTTTCGTTGTTTATTCTCAGTAATTGTGTGTTCTTTTTTCTTCCATATCCCATGTTTATCAATTATCACAAAATTGTGGCCACTTTTTGTGCTGCTACTTGGCATATTCTGGGCGATATCAAATGGCTTTATGCTTGTTTTTTTCTTTCGTCTAGACAAAAGAAGAGTTAATCTGTTCATTCCGGCAGAGAATTACAATAGTAAATACTGTTAGAAAACTAATGTTTGTGAGCTTTGTTCTCTCTTGCAATCAAGTAATTACCTTTTTGAAAATATATAATTCACTTTAAAGAACGTTACTTCTGTGCTTCTTAGAATGTAGTTTCAGCTAATTCTGAAGTTTTCAGCTCCCACCAACATTTTTGCTCGTTGCTCTTAACAACAACGATTAAGATTTTATATGTTCTAAATTTAGTGGCTAAAAGACCTTTATATGTGACATTAATCTAATGTATTATTGGATCTACTATGGATTGCAAACATGTGGAATTAATTATCAATTTGTGAATGTTCAGATTTTTTTCTGCTTGCAAGCCGACACATGTTTACTTCTTTCTTTCTCTTCCTAGAGCGTTGTTGAAGTGGAAGACTACACAAAAGCGCAGCCTGATGCGATTGCACACTCAGCAGCCAAAATTATATCGCGATTGAAAGCAGGTGGAGAAAAGACCACTCAAGCCCTCAAGTCCCTCTGTTGTAGATGTAAGGGCATTCAAGTAGAGGTAACATATGAAGCTTTTTGACATCATCTGAGTTGTGAATTGATTTTGAAAATAATGCAGTCTATAGTTATTGATTGGTACTACTACCAATGACTTAGCACGATCATACATTCTTTGCTTGCCAGTGACATAGCAGGATTGTAGCAGAGAACATACTTACTACTGAGATAATGCTCATTACGAATGCCTTGTTTATCATGAGCAAAGGGAAACATAATTTATGCATTATTTCCAATGTTGTATTCTTGCTTTGAATTGTCATTCTAGCTAAGGAAACAAGTTTTAATATTTCAAGTCCAATTTTCTTCTATAATCACATACTGACAAAGAGATGTATGTTACTTTCAATCAACTGCCTGTTGATGGTGATTTCATGGGTCTGTAAAACTTAATAAGAAACTGGAGGACTGATTTTCATTAAAATATTGCAGGAAGTAATGATTATCGGTGTCGACTCACTTGGCTTTGACTTGAGGATTTGCTCAGGAACCCAAATCCAAACATTGCGGTTTACATTTAACACCCGGGTTCGTTGTTTTCTTTCAGCATGGGTTTTAGACGTCTTTTCGACTTATTCTCCTTCTTTTTCTTATTATTCTTCCCCAACTGCACCATAGTTCAGATTACAATCCTTCTAATTTTTTGACACGCTTCTTTATTCATCCAAGATATCTTCCCAGTTCATTCATTTACTTTAGATTAACTCATTTGAACACATTGTCATCTTAGCTGTAAACCTTACAGCTCGATCTTCTTTTCAGGCCACCTCCGAGTACAGCGCAGAGAGACAACTGAACGACTTGTTATTTCCAAGAATCCACCCGAAACAACAAAAGATGAAACAACCGCATCAGAATGAATGTTAGTTTTTATGAGGTACCAAATTGCCTGTCTAGTTTTGAATGGTTGATTTCCTCATATTATAGATGCTATGATGCATCTTCAACCATCCTATGTATTAGCTTATTGCATAAGCATGAGCATTTTCCTTCTACACTCACTGTCTCGTCTGAGTTGATTTCTTTCCTATTACCGTATTTGCTTTGCACTTCTTTCTTGATATTAGTTACTGGGAAAAAGAGTTACTGGGAAAAAGGAAATCAGCATTTTTAAGTGGGTTATATAGCAATTCTATGAAATTAAATGATCAATTTGAATGAACTTGAGATTATGGGGTTTGGCTATTTTTGTTTACAATAATGGTAAATGTTAATGATTGAACAGAGTCTGATAAATTCCACCACTTTTGATTTGGGTACAATCCTTGATGCAGATTATATAATCAAGATCTCCACGTCTACAGACATCAATTCGTCGGACAACATTTATTGTTTGCAAAAGCAAATCTTCTTTTGCAAAATTTTGTGTATTGTTTATGTAAGTATTATGCAGGAAATGAAGAGGATAAGTAAGTTTCATACACAAACTGTGCAGCTAGAAAATCCACCGCAGCAGAGCCAACAGACTTGAACACAGTGATCTCTTCTACACTTCTCCTTCCAACTTTCTGTCCTCTAATCAACTCAACCAAATCCCCACCAATTTCCTCTTTCCCAATCACCCCTCTTTCAAAAGCTCCGACCAGCTCCCCTGCCTCCTCCAAAGCAGCCTCATTATCCACGAAAACCCTTCCTCTTTTTATGGCTAAATCATCACACTCTCTCATTGACGGCTTGAATGATCCCACCATGTCTAGATGTGCTCCAGTCTTCAACTTCTCTCCCTTCACAAGAGGCACCTCAGAGTTAGTTGCAGAGCTCACTATATCACCCATGGCAGTAGCATCCTCTAAGGATTCACTGCTTTCAAAAACAATCCCACTAAACCCGGAATTTTCCTGCATTTTCTCAGCTAATTTTCTCGCCTTTTCCAACTTGCGATTCCAGATCACCACCTTCCGCAAACTGGGTACTGCAGAAAGATGAGCTTTGATCAAGTGAGGGGCTAAAGCTCCTGCGCCAATCATGACCAACACGTGACTGTTATTTCTAGCCAATAGCTTCGAAGCCAATCCAGATACACATGCAGTTCTGTAAAGGGTCAGTGCAGTTCCATCCATGGAGGCCAAACTCTGGCCGGTGAGTGAGCTGAAGAGCTCATACCTGGCATGAACGCCGGGTAAGTTTAGCGAAGAATTTTGAGGAAAATAGGTCACCAGCTTGACACCTATGTAAGGAAGAGAGGGGGAGGAGGACCAAGAGGGCATCAGGAGGAGAGAGGAAGAAGGTGAAACGGCGTAGTTTTGACGAGGCGGGCTAGAAATTGTGGGGGAGGCCGCGGGGAGAGATAATTGAAGATGATCAATCAGAGTCGGGTAGGAGAGGATGGATTGAAGAGTATCGGAGGTGATGAAAAAAGGGGATTTGCTGTTGTTGTTGTTATCCACTTTGGAATCTGCTTCTTCATTTGTAAAATTGGAGGAGGAAGCCATTGATGAAAGCAGTCGGGGTGTAGAGGTTTCGAAGGAGGTCGAGGTAGGCGAAGAAGGGAGGATAGGGGAAGAAGACGAAAAAAGTAGACCAAGACCTGCTGTAATGCGAGAGCACAATCCATCAATGGGAGAATAAAAGTAAATAAATAAACCCGCTTGTTGGGGTTGAAATTGGGGAGAACATCTGATCTAATCTAGGTTAATGGTTTCATTTGTTGGCTTAAAGACTATCAAAAGTCATCAACGACTTAATTCATCAAGGGAAATTAGCAAACAAATACTGAATCTTGGGATTAACAACCAGTCAAAGTTGAAAGAAATTTTGCAAACAACTATTATCTCAAATTATAAAAAAAAAATAACGTAAATCTTGTAATCACGTTTTTCGTTAAAAAAGATTGAGTGCAAATACCTTAATCATATTAAAATCAAGAACCATACAACGGAGACGTCTAAGGATCAACAATAGATGTCTTTCAACAATGAAGGATGTATAAGCCTAATCCAAGAAGAGGGGGCGTCCTCAGGCATGTTAGGATTCGCAATTTTAGTTTGGGTTTTGGATCTAAAAGCCAAGAATAAGAGGAAAAGAAACCTGCCCAATTTGAATTCGTGTAAAATCATAAATTTTTTCAGTATAATACTGTTCGTTTTGAGTCTAACTTGCACGATTTATTTTTTAGATTAATCCAAAACACGTTGTGCTAAGTAGAGAAAAGAACCTTACTTATAAACTATATATTATCTACTCTCTTAGGCAATACAAGATTATACACCTCTACTGAATTTATACGTCGATCCACGTGTCACGTTTGGCCCAAAATTGAAATTAACGAGAGCTCAAAAAAGACAATACTTACCTGCCTCGGTTATGTTTCAATTCAACATTTTTGTCGATGCATTTCTTCTTGGCTCAAAACCCTACCAAATTTGCCAAGTTTATCCAAAAATCTTAGCGAATTGGGCCAAGTAATGCTTGATATACGATTAGCTATGATTATGCCACGTGCATTAACTCATTAAACCAACACGTCAAAATACAATATTAAAATGTAAAATTAGAGAAATATGCATCCTCCATCGCCTAAACATAAAAACATGACTAAGAAACATGGGAAATACTCCATAACCCTGGGTTTGAATAAATTAACAATGTTGTCGAAGTAGAGGCTTTTCCAATCTCTTTATAATTGACAAAACAATAAAAAAGAAGGAAACAAATAAAATTAAAGAAAAATAATCACGCAGCAGTTATTTCTATTCAACAAGTGTGATGTTAATGGGAGAAACACCTAAATAACTAAGCATATTAAGAGCTATGTTGACAAATCAGCCAGTTGAATCCCAACAGAAAATGTGATTGTATTTTTTAACTTTTGAACATTTTCAGTCAAATTTGAAGTTCTAAAGCTAAACTGCACCATATATAACATAGAAGCAATACTTTTATGTACAATGCAGTTCCATGAACGGAAAAAAAACGGCAATTAAACTAATCAATTGCATCATTAACATCAAACGAGCACATTAGCATCTTTGCAAAATGATTGGCATAAAATTTCTCCCACCCCCATCTGTTGCAGCTACCAGATCTTGATGTCAAAGAGCCTTTGAGGTGAACCAAAAAAAGAGGAAAAGTTCAGTTTGAAACCTTTCGGGGGTGTACCAAAAAAATATGCAGCTCCTAATGGAATGAAATCTTATCTATCCCAGTGGCTAGACTGTGAACATGGACCGATTGGTTAACCTATCTTGAAGTCCAACTAAACAGTTAAAAACTGTAACTTATCAATGAAAATTTCCCCAATTTGCAGCATAATTTCAAATTCAAACCCTAATTGATTTCGTTTCCAATTATGATACGCGGGATTAACAATCAATTAGGAAACTTTTCAAAAAAAAAAAAAAGATCAAATCAATTTCAACATTCATTTCCCCTAATCCAGCTGAACGGAACCCTAAATTGTGTTGATTTCCTTACCTGTTACGCGGAAATGGAACGCTCCAGGAAACTGTAAAAAAGTTTCCTTCCCCATCGCTGAATCTGGACCCTTTGAAGGGCAGATTCAAGGCGTTGCTTCAATGGAAAGAATGGTGAGACTCTCCTATAAATAGAGGGTCTCACCGAGAGAGGAAGACACACCAAAATCTCTAAGCTCTCGGAGAAATACTCACCTCTCTAGCGAAGGAATCCCTCCCGAAGTGACTTCCTCCAGTCGAACTCCTCTCCGCGGCGAAGTCTCTTCCTCCAGCGGCGGCCGACGACAAACGAAGGACGTGAGGCGACCTCTCGACACGAAGCAGAGAGGAACTCTGCCTCTGGTTTGCGCGAGACGAAGAAGAAGACGAGAGAAGGAGGAAGAAGAGGTTCGGTCCAACTTAAGTGATCTGACCCGACCCGATTCGAACCGACCCAGTTTCGGCCCGACCCGAACCGATCCAGTTTCGACCCGATCCGACCCGAAGTCGTCTTCGACTCATTTAAGGTCTTTGACGGTAACGATATTCTGCCCGAATCTCTTTCAAGGATTAATATCGTTATTTTTGGAAATTTAATAGATATATTATTTTGGAAGGTATTCGACGATTTTCAACGTTCGTTCAACACTTAAATCATCCTAACGTCCTAACTCTCTCGGAATCCAAGTAAGTGGAACACTTACGTCGTTTTGGCCATAGGCCATACATCACAAGACATAATATTTTCGTTATAATTATTTCGTTATTAAAGTTGTTATTTTGTTATTAGAGTTATATAGTTTTATCCTATCACGCACGACTAGATATTAACACATGGTATAATCAAGATAAAAACTATAGGTCAATTGTATGTGCATGAAACTGATGGAATTGACGGAAACTGAGATGGCTAATGAAAGCCTGAACGCATGAAACCTTGTGATAGCTAATGAAAGCTTGAAACTTGGTAGGGCTGGAAAATGAATTTCAACTAGTTGTAACTTTCAAACTTAAAAACTTGGTAATACGTGAGATTAAACATTTATGCACGTGGTACCACTTACTGAGTTTATCTCACGTTTTAGTTTTGTGATGTAGGTGAATTTTTAACAGACGAAGAACTTGGACTGATCGAAGATTTTCCCGAAGTAGAAGAGCATACAGAGGGAAATATCGAATATGTCAATGATGGGTCAGCAGAATGAATTTTATTAAAATTTTCATATTTTGAGAAGAACTTTATTTAAATGTTTTAGTTTTATTTGAATAAGTTTGTAATTGGTTTTTCAATGAACTACGTTTGATTTAATAAAGTTTTAATTAAATGCTTTATGGGATTTTGAATATTAGGATTAACTCTAATAAATGGTTTTAAACTATTATGTTTTTTAATTAAATGTTTCCGCCATAAATAACTATTTCATTAACTAATTTTGTAAATTAGGATTTATAACGACCAAATTAAACCTAATTTTGTAAATCGATTTGGGAAAAATTTTAGGGTTTTCAAAATTGGGGATAATATAATTTGGAGCGTTACAAAACCAGATCAATCGAGCTGACAGACTTTCATCTTTAAATGCTTACCGCTTATCCTGAAATGGCCAGAGTTTGTAAAGCAGTCGAAGCAGGGTTGTTTAGATGGTTATACTTTTCTCCACTGCATCTAACGAGTCATTGTCCTCAAAGTTGAATTTTTTCTGCAGGTGCGAATGAAAAGGAGTGTAAGGCTAAGATATCTGGATAGTTATTGTAAATAGAGCTAGTCCAATACTTTGATTTTCAAAACAGAAAAGTAGAAGGCTCCATAATCAGAAGAAACATTCTATGATAATTAATGATGAAACTTTTCCATAATCTTAAAAACACACGCGTTATCAGTTTTAATAAAAGTTGTGGGAAATTAAATGAAGCAGAAATCAAGTCATCCTGTAGAAAAGACATCTAATCATGTTTTAAATTAAAGTTGTGGGAAATTAATGATGTAATGATGCTGTGAAACTCTACCACATTCCGCCTCCTCTCAATACTGTCTGCAATCCTCACAGCATCAAGCCACCATGAATCTTCTCCTCTGCCCTCAGAAATGCTTTCCTCATTGGAAAGCTGAAGATACATATGTTCATCATCAAGTGAAAGATAACTGATGCCATTATGTGTCAATTCTTGATCTTTAACAACCTCTACTGAATCAGCCAAACCCCAAGGAACTGAGATAATGCCATGTGGGACAGGCCGCAAGGGTGATCGATAGCCTTACAACATTGATAATCATATCAAAAGATCTCACTCTTAATTGAATTGGTCAAAGACAATAAACTGAGAGGATAATCTATGATTTGCACCTTTACAGTCTGGATCATGACATTTCTGATAATAAACCTCTCTTCTCAGGTCAACAACATAAATCACTGAACAAAAAACGACTGTTGTTATCAATGTCGTCAAGAAAAAATAGTTCAACCAAAATTCTCAGCAGAAGAACCATCACAATATAGTTTCAATAATAAAAAAAAGATACTAAACAAAATCTAAGCACGGAAAAGGTACCAAGTCATAAAGGTTTTACAAGGGGGCACATGTGTCAAAGGGAAGTGTTGATGCATATGAAAACTTGAGGACGTGAATAAATAGAAGAAAATTCAAAAGCATAAATTGATAAAAAAAAAATTTGATCTAAAGAAACAGAACCTACCATGGTTGCTTTTGTGCTCGCGACCAATTCGTTCACAATACCTATTTCTTGACATGCTATAGACCATTAGTCCATACTCTGAGAACCAATACCAGGATCGTATTTTTCCTGAAATTGGAGTTAAAAAAATTGGTGACAAAAAAGAGAAATTTGAAAAGGAAAAATGATATTCATATAAAAAATTAGGTAGAAAGTATGGGAAGCATGCATAGCCCAATTTCATGGAAAGTATTTCATGAAATGTAGCCAAATTTTAGGAATATCTTGTTGACCTTAAGATGATTATTTTGTCTCCTTATAAAAGAATGTGTACAATACAAATTTGCGATGAATCCTTGTAAAATCATTAACAAGTAATATTATGAGCCACAATCAAGTGACCTATTTTAGATAAATGCATTTGAATTAAATTAGATTGGATTAGAATGAATTAGACTTATATTTGAATTATTTAGATTAGGTTTAGATTGGATTAGAATTTGAGTTGTTTAACATTTGAATTATTAAGCTGAGGAGTGTTAGGGTTTTTACAAAATATAAAGGAATGGAGTTCGGAATTGGTTTCTTTCTCTTGTTTGCAAATTTTGTTCTTTATCGTATTATAGTTTTCTTTCACATAGTATCAGAGTCTTAATTAAATTATGCTATTTTTTTTGCTTTCACTATCTAGAATAGCTTCTCAAACTGCATTGCAGAGAATATTTTCCTTTCACCACTTGTCAACCTTCATTGTTGAAAGTGTTTCTGCAGAAGGCATACTCAACCTTCATTGATGAAAATATCTTTTCTTTCACTGCCTTTTAACATTTACTATTGAAAGCTCTTTCAAATTTTTCTTTGTTGTAGAACTTTATTTCTGTAGATTTTCACTTTGTGATCCACCCACTTTTTCCGTTCTCTAGGCCTTCACTGTGAAGAGTTTTCATTGGCCTTTTCATAGCTCAGAAGTATGTCGAATTTAGCTAATTACACCCATTGTCACAGACTTCTTTTTTATCTTTTTTGCTTTATTCTGTACATTAATTAGTCAATATACAGAAGAATTTTGGAATATTCAAACTTAACGATTGTGGCAAGAATTGAAATGATTACAAGTGACAAAAACTTTCCTTAAAGGAAAAGGAAAGTTGAATTAGTTACTTCGCCAAGCACTGGTTGAAAGTGATGTCAAGTTGTGTTTGGGATAAAGAGGACTCCATAAATATATCATGACTTCGGAATCAAATGTTATAAAAAAATAAATAACACATATTTAAGAGCACAACCGAACAAGTTGCTTTGACACAGACATATTCCAAAGTTTTAGATTTTATTTAATTTTATGACATTAGAATTAAGATCTCACATCTTCTAAACAAAATGAAATGGTCATGACAAAATATGAAAATATCTTAAAAAGATTATGGTGAAAAATAGATCATTGTTAGTATCTTAAATTGAATTCTAGTGAAAAGATGTTGCAATGATGAAGAGATTTGTAGGAAAAAAAAGTAATGATTTTTAACCATGGTGTTAAAAGGCACAGATAAAGATAAAAAATGACTGAGCAGGAAAAATGAGAAAGGTGATTTGTTCTGAGGCTCTATTTTGACAATATATCAACAACAAATATAGCACATAATCTTGTGCATCATGACCAAGGAAAATACATTGAAGTTGACAAACATCTTAATTAGACACTTGGTTTGATTTGTATTCCATATTTTCTACCAAAAGACAATATGTAGATGTACATAGCGAGGGTCTGAGCAGTTGAATTTTCAATCAATATAAGTATAAACACTTGCTCGAGAGTAAGTATAGGAAACACCCTAATTTATGGAATGTAGCCCCATTTCATGCAATCTGGCTTAATTTTAGGAATATGTTGTTGCCCTCAAAGTGATTTTTGTCTTATTTTAGATGAATTGAGTAAATTCAAATGATTACTTTGTACATTTAGCCATAATTTTAATGAAAAGCAAGATTCATTGTTTTGTCATCTAACTTGAGGACATTATTTAATTCAGTCGATTGCATTGCTAAAATTATTTAAAAATTCATTACCTGGTACATTTCTTATGGATGCAACAAACTCCACGAAGTTGTCGATGGCTGGGATTGGCGACTTTCCAACAAAATATGATGCTGAAACATTAGTTAAGCAATGATTTAATGATTCTTCAGCAGCGCCGCAATATCGTTTAAAGTTCTGATTTACCTGCATGAGGACGAAAATTCATTCATCAAGTTAATTAGTCCACAAGCCTCAGCATATATCAGTATCTTGTCATTCTTACCTACTTAATATAACATCTAGATCGATGAGCTAAACAGTGTTAAAAAAAGTTGAAATGATATTTTCAAACTCTTGTGTCCTTAAAGGTAGATTGACTGTACAACTGCTTAATCCAAAGTACCTCTGTTTCAAAGTGCAGGGTCTTAGCACATTCTAACTCCAACTTGCAAACAAGAAGCTTCTCACAATCAACGTCAATATTGCAGATCAAGGATGCCATAAACATGTCTTTCTCCCTCTGTATCCATGTGATAAAAGAAATATATATGGAATTAAAAATTTAGCAAAAGACAAATAACAAGTTGACAAAGAATTGTTTTACGTGAATATTACAATATTTTATATTTTTTTAACTAAGGAGAAACAAAACTGAAAAAGTATGAGGAAACGTTCTTGCAAACCATCTTTTCCATTGTTAAATCAAGAAATTTAGTTGAGAAATAAAAAAGAACAACGTTTTTTCATCCAATTTTGATAATGACCATCAACTAAATCACAAATCTTTCTGGCTCTAACAAACATACATACAATATACAACTTATTGGCAGCATCTATAGCTCTGAAAATCTAATAAAATTCTCATTCATATATTATCTGCAAAATTTAGTAGCATGTAGATGCACGGGAGTGGAGTACATGGAAAAATAAATTACACCTCGAATACTGTAACCAGATATAAACAGAAATAGGAATCAGATATTACCAACGATGACAGCCAAGAACTTTTACAAGCTAAATTGTAATTCTGAACAAAATTCCCCAGGCTTTATGATTGTGATTCAGTATCATACCATGTCCTTACAAGAGAACCTATTGGTAGGTAGAAGCTGAGATGTCTTCCCTGCCTTAGATGATAGAGCCAGACGAAAACATCGATTTCTAGAATACACACCTGTATCCACAAAGAGTTGACTTGATGATTCAATAGAACTTGCATCTCTTTTAACAAACAGGCCATGAAATCTTCCACCCTCCTTTGAACCACGTATCCGTGAGCATATCTGGCAAAATGACGACACTTTATTTTAATAATTAAAACTCAAAACAAAAAACAACAATGTTAGGGATGCTAAGTTCACAAGAGGAGAAACCAAATTTCTTCCAATATAGACATGCAAGAACATGCTAATCCTTAAACAATAAAGAGCAATTAACAATTAAGAGAAATGCAAGAAATGGAATGTACTATCCATTAGACAACCAATAAATTGAGTATCACCCACGCATGTCATGGGAGAAAGGGAACCAATAAAGTACTGTACCATGCCTAGTCAACTGCAAACAATAAACAATTATAATATTTTGGCAACAGTGTTTTCGAGAGTACCTCTAAAACAAATGCGCCTGCATGAGAATTGTCCTTAAATGCAGTTTTTGGAATTCGTATGATCAAGTGACGAGAAAATTTTTCTGCATAATAGAATCATAATATAACTAGCAATAATATATATCTCAAATAATGCTGAAGAAAATAACAATGGATATAAATGTACAGTCTTTGTATTTTAGCGTTAGGCCATAAGTAAACAAATAGGTTTTTCAAATTTAATGTAAAATAGAACTTCTCATATAAAGGAACATAAAATTAGAAACAAGTTTCTTCTAACTTATTGGATTTAACAATGTAAAACTTCTGCACTAAATTCACGATTAATAATCTAATTAATGCAAAATGTAACCAAAATGCAGAAGTCTAGGCATACTGGATTTTAAATTAATTATTGTGAATCTATGGTCTACACACGAGCTATTGTACCTTCAGTTGAAGAATCAAGCTCTATTATCCAGTCACGATTTCCTTGTATTGAGTACTTTTCATGTAGGGCTTCAAAGATAACTGATATCAACAAGTCAACCATGTCATCTCCATTTTTTTCTGTATTGACTCTCTTACAGTGTTCCAAATCAAAGTAAAGGTGACATGGCAAACCCTACCCATCAAAAATAGAAATCAGAGGAAGATATGGATATCCAAAAATAACAGAGATGTGATTTATGTCATAAAGTTCATCAACAAACATTGAAATGTGTACAATTACTTCCTTTAACGGAATTGAGGTAACACCATGTTCACCTCTTGAATCACTTCATAATGATGGCGGAAATGGGAATCCATACTTTTGTATCTGAAAAATTTTTACAGTAAAAGAAATTGAAATACTCCAACAGGAAGCATCCTGGCTAGCTCTGTAGAAATATAATTTTTGACAGATGATAAAATCTACCTTTGCCAAAACTCCTCATATGCTGCAACAAGGAATCTCCTTTGTCCATTATAATGATTCTGATAACTAAAAATACGAACATGTGTATGTTGCTGAGCAACAAACTTAATGGCCTCTTCCTGCCTAGGAAATGTAGCCCATACTTCCCTTCTTTTCTTAAAAAAAAAAAGATTATGTAAACAAGGTCTCATACCATCAACAAAAAAAACACAGCAGCAGAAAATAAATCAACAGGTGACATCAGTGGACATAAATGACATCAAATTTTACCTTAACTTCAATTCATTGTTCACAGCGAGATCATTTCGTATTTCATGCAATAACCGCAACAAGCTAGATGGTCTTTTTGGAGGCACACCATGAGGAGACCCATAAAATATGACTGGAGAGAAGTATTTTTCCCCACTACTGTCTTTTCCTTTACTTGTAGAATTATGCTGTGGGGTGATGAGATAAAACTTGGTTAAACTCAGCAGAAATTGCACACGTGCAAAATTTGGTCATCATTGAATAATCATGAAAGGGCAGCTGAGTATCAGATTTGCTGTTTCTTTTGAGGATACCATTACGTAAAGAACTAAAAAGAATTAAATTTCAAACTGTGTAAGGAGATAAATACAAACATTTTTAACAATTAGTTGCTTGTTAGTTTCATTTAACTTGCTTTGTCCGGTCGATGTAGGAGAAAGATTGTCAGCATGCTCTGAGACTTCGTGCTCTGAACTCCCTTGCTTCAGCTTGCTTTTTCTTCTTTTCCTTGATACCGTAGCAGATTCTAAAGACCCATCAAATTATAATCTTGGATTATCAAAAGCCGTCAAAAAAAAATAATTAAAAAAGAGAAACAATCCACCCCAATATATAAAAAGGCGGCAGTAGTCAAAACGTCAATCAATTTTGACATCGTAAAACACACATTAGTTGCAAGCTTGTATTTCCCTTCATCAATAATATAAACGGACAGCGAACTTGACTATCACTACACAAATACTTTATAATTTACTCATACTAAAGCAATGTCCAGCATAGAAATTGAATCATACACCTTAATAGGCCATAGTTACCTAATCCAACGAACTTTGGAAGTGGCAAAAAGACAAATGCTGATAAAAACAATTTACTTACAGTTTTGTTCAATTTCAAACTTGGTAAAAGAAATCTCAGAGGATCTAAGCTAAACAGGAGAATCAACTTCTACTCTCTGCTCTATTTTTTTATGTCAGAGATCAAACATGTGGTGCGAAAAAAGAAGAGAGGTGAGAACTTACGAGGAGGAGAGATACCGCATTTGAAGCACTCGAATAATCGATCAACGTCGTCCTTCACATCCGACGCCATTGCACTGATTCAGTTTCACAGAACCAGTAGAACCCTTTCTAGATTTTCTCCACTTTTATTTTTCGGTTTAGCGGGGGAATTCAGATTGAAACGGGAACAGAAAAAAAAACCACTTGGTATGAGCCCATAAACCAACTGTTCCAGGCCATAAGCCTACCGGGCGGGGTCCCTAAGCCCACTGGGCCGAGCCTCTAAGCCAACTGGGCCTAGCCTCTAAGCCCACTGTGCCATGCTCATAATTAACACACAGCAATGTAAGAGACCATCAAATTTTATAATTAATTGAAAAGGTAAGGATAGTTGTTTATTTCATTAATTCTGTTATTTAAAATAATAAATATGTAATTGGCAAATAATAAATAATATCTAACATTTAATTATTGCAAATCTTAAAAGGATGTTATTATTGTCTTTATTTAGTGAAATAAATTTAGTTATGTTTAAAATTATGTCTTTAAATTCAAAGTACATTATAATATTTAAACAAGAACATATTGTTACAAATTATTGGGTGACACTCTACTCTAGAGTCTAGTCTTATATCCATTGACTCAGCCTCAACAACTGATCAGCAGAGACTGTGACTCGATTTGGGTCTAAAAAAAATAGAACGAGGTTAGGCCCAACATGAACCTTGTTCTAGAGGAGTGAGTTGATATTTCTCTTTTGCTGCAGAAAGTAAATTATTGACTATAACTAATTCATGTATGAGTCTGCTGTAAAAAGACGACCTATTTACTGCGAAAAAAATTTTAAATTTTTAACAAAAAACATGGCCACAAGATTTGCCTTCTTCACTTCATTTCTCATAATTCAATATTTTAATTCGTAAAATTAGTTTAAGGTTTGGCTTGTCGTTGATCCAATAATTCAGATTTTTTTTTTATTATTAATTACCCTTGTACAAAATAGCATGTTAACAACTTATGAAAGTAATACAAAATATGGTAATCATAAATCAATTTATTTTTAAATTGATCGACTTTATTTTAAAGAATAGAAAAGGAATCCTATATTAAATAATAATTTCTTAATCACGTGAGAATTAGGGTTTGTTTGTATTGAGAATTGAACGCGAAACAGAAAAAGAAAACTGCGGAAGCAGAGACATCAAATTTTACGTGGAAAACCCTAACGATAAAAAACCACGGGTAGAGGAGAAATCACTAAGTTGGAAATCAAGGTACAATGAGTTTTGCGACTCAAGCATCAATATATAGAGAAACTAAATAACCCTAATATTGGATATGAGCCCGGCTCGGCCCAACTAGAATTTGGGTCACTCTGAACTCTAACAATCTCCACCTTGACACGAATTCCACCTGAGAGATCCAATGCAGGCTTCATGGCCCACCCCAAAACGAATCCAGAACACTGAACTCTGACAATCTCCATCTTCAAAGAAATTCTAATGTAAGGCGAATGATATGCAAAACTCCAATGAAAAATAACCTCCTCTTCCACAAAGGCCCTAATGGGCCAACTCAATATCTGGTACTGATCAAATTTAAGCACCGCTTAAACTTGAAAGACACACTCGGAGAGAAATCACATCTTCTCCATTGTACCACCGAATTATCAAAGATGTCGCAATGAACTGCATGTGAATATGCTGAATCTATACTCTCGAACACACTCAATGCGTAACCCACTGTAGATATTTCACCATATCGCCGTAGAACTTTGCCATTTCTCTTGGTTCTGCCTTTGACGATACCTCTCTGACGTGAAACTGTAACTGAAACTGATGACGATGTGGTGACTGCATCACACTGAACATCTGTAATAAGTTGACGTATCGGCTCTGATGTGGATTCAGAACCCAACTTGAACTTCACCTGAGAACCTGACTTCATCTGAGTCTTCTCCAACAAACCTTTTGAAGGTAAATTCACAAACTTTTCAGCCTGATTACCCATCACTGTAGAACCTTGTAACAAGTACAAATTTGCAGAGCTTCTGTGTCCCTTTAACTTGACGAGAGCACCCCTACTGATCTTTATACCTCCACCTAAAGCGCTGTACTTGTACCCTTTCGAATCCAGAGTACTCAACGAGATCAGATTCTTCTTTAACTCAGGAACATGTCGCACATTACCCAGTGTCCTCACAACTCCATCAAACATTTTGATTCTGACGGTACCAATACCAGCTATCTTGCAAGGTGTGTTATTGCCCATTAACACAGCACCTCCTGAAATGGTCTCATATGTCGTAAACCAATCTCGATTGTAGCACATATGAAACAAACACGCTGAATCCAGAATCCACTCCTTGTTTGGCTTTGAGTTTCCCTCTGACACTATTAGAAGATCTTCATCACTATGGTCTTCTTCCTCTGCGACAACTACTTCACCGAACGTCATCGGTTGTTTTTCCTTCACTGTAGCTCTCTTTAACTCATTCTGCAATTTACGACACTCAGCTTTGATGTGCCCCCTTCTTTGACAGAAGTAACAGGTTCTATCTCGGTACCTTGACTTTGATCTGCCCTTTGAACTTTGAACATTATCACTGCCTTTGTTGTTTGACTCTCTTGTTCTACCCCGAACGACAAGTCCCTCATCTCGAGACTCGGCTTCCACAACAAGTTGTTTCATCTTTTCCTTTGATAACAAGGAACCAAAAGCCTCTTCCAGAGTTAGATTGTCTCTACTGTACACAATCGTATCTCTGAAAGTACCATATGAAGCAGATAACGAGCATAGCAGAATCAACTCCAAATCCTCCTCATCGTACTTTCATCCCATAGTCTCCAAATTTGAAACTAACTCCTTGAATGCAGCTAAGTGCTCTGTAATAGAGGCTCCTTTCACTAACTGATGAGAATAAAGTCGTTGCTTCAAATGCAACTTGCTGGTCAGGGCTTTTTTCATACACAACTGCTCCAATCTGAACCATAACTCAAAGGCAGATTTCTCGTTCAAAACATCCTGCAAAATCTGATTTGATAAATGCAGACGTATCAATGATAGGCTTTTCGATCCTTTCAAATTTTCTACTCTTCACTCTATAACGTGAGCATTTTATCGAGCTCTAATAACGCATCATCTAAATCCATCTGTGCGAACACATTTCGCATCTTCACCTGCCATAACTGAAATCTCGTATTCTGATCAAACTGCGGAATACCGAATTTCACTGAACTCATCCTACCCAAAAATTTCTAAAATTTCCTCACAATTTCTGAACCCAAATTATCCACCCAAAAATTACCAAAATTTTCAATCACCAAAATTCTCAAATTTCAGAAAATTATTCCCAAAAAATCCAAACTGTTATCCCTTGGCGTGTTCAACGGTTTGGCAGAAACCGGCGGCTTCTGTTGGTTCGCGCGGCGATTGGTTCTCTGCTTGGCGATGGACACAACAGTGGGAGACTAGACGACAGCAGGCGACGGAGGGCAGCAGGGAGCGTCCGGGCAGGCAACGCTTTTCTTTGTTGGATAGAGTCACCAGCGACGACTATGGCGCAACAAAGAGCATCGCGACGGAGGAGGGTTGGCGGACAGTAGCTTGCGATGGAGGCTTCTCTTTAGCAGCGGCATTCATCGGCAGAGCCCTTCTCCGTTGAAGATGGCGACGCTACACTTCTGGAACAACAGGAGAAACGAAAAAGAGAAAAAAAATTTACTTTTTCCCTTTTTTTTTTCTTTTTCCCAAATTACAATTTTTCACCAAAAATTATAAACTCCAATTTCGTTCAATCCGAATACGAAAACTCTAACTCTGCTCTGATATCAATTGTTGGAAAATTGATATAGAGAATTTCACCTGGACTCTGATACCAATTGTTGAGGATCGAACGCGAAAACGAAAAAAGAAAATTGCGGAAGTAGAGACACTAAAATTTACGTGGAAAACCCTAACGGGAAAAAACCACGGGTAGAGGAGAAATCACTAAGTTGGAAATCAAGATACAATGAGTTTTGCGACTCAAGCATCAATATATAGAGAAACTTAATAACCTTAATATTGGATATGGGTCTGACCCGACCCAACTAGAATTCGAGTCACTCCAAACTCTAACAATTTGTGAGTATTTTAAAAGTTTCTTATTCCATGGAGTTCTCTCCCCGGGAATTACTGTAAATTATAATTTTAATATTATTAAAAAATATATATTTAATGTTAATTTTAGACTAAGATGGTGAGATTTTTGGTCCATTTGAGGCTAAATCATTTGTTTTTTAGGATTTTGACTAAATTTGAATCAAATTTGAATTAAATTTGAATCGAATTTTGTTACTTACTGTTCCAAATTGTTTGGTATGATTTTTCCACACGTTACATGTAATGATTATCCCACGAAAATAAAATAAATATATTTATTTTTTTTGGACCACAAAAATATATTACTAAACGTTACTAATCTTAGCATCTATCTTTGAACATTCTTTTTATTTTTGAAGAATTAATTTATAAAAAATGTTTTTTAAATTATGATTTGTTACCGCATTTGGAACTAATTTATAATAATTATTTTTTAAAAAACAAAAGTTTTTCTTAAAAACTATTTGAAAAATTCACCATAGTTGTCGATATTAAAAAAAAAGAAAAGAAAAATGATGTCATTATCTTACTAATAACATGTAGAGGTTCACAATTTTGAATTATGTAAGGAAAATTGAAAGACTTAAAAGTGTTTTTAGGCCTCTAAAGTGGGACAAGCTGTCTTTGTCATCTTGTCAGCATGTAGATCTTGAAAAGTTATTTGAAATAAAAAAAAATTCTTCCAAATCGGTCGACTGAGCACAAAGTTATGGCCTTTCAAAATTTTTCAAGTAAACATCTCATTTTATTCCTGCCCGAATATACTCTTATATGCATCGAATGACAAAACAGATCTCTTCTACCTGTGCATCGCAAAAAAATGATGGAAAATGAGTCCTTAAGCTTCCAAAACCATTGAAAATTGAGAGAATTATTGGTGTGCAAAGATTCACCGTCGCACTAGGTGAAAAAAAAAGAATTTCTTTCTTATCAATCCACCGCGGGTGGTGGTCAATCTGCAGCGGATCGTCGTCAATCTGCCGTTAGTTGTGGTCAATCCACCGTGGATCGTCGTCAATCTGTCGCAAATCGTCATCAATCCGCCGCAGTTCGTCATCAAGCTGCTGCAGATCGTGGTTAATTCACCGCGGTTCATCGTCAATCCGCCGCGGTGGTCGTCAAGCCGCCGGGGTTCGTCGTCAAAGCGTTTAACAGCAAACGTGATAGCGATGTTAGCAGCGACATTTTTACATAGTTCAATGGTTAATTTGTTAAAAAAAAGTATGATGGTCGGTTTGTCACTAACAATAAAGTACAATGGGTGGCCTGTCATTTTTCATAAATAATATTTTAATTATATATAGGGTTATTTTCATCCCCACTATTGGCACCTTCCTGTTTGGTAGTTGGTTTCCTTATGTGTACATATATAAGCTCCATCCCAAAACTAGATGGCTTCGGAATCCAATCAATGATTTATGGCCTCAGCTAAGAAGCTGGAACCAAATGTTGTTTTGTACTTGCATCTCTTCTCTTTATTGTTGTGCTCTTCTCTCTCTCTCTCTCTCTCTAGGAAAAATGATCGAATATGAGTCGTCGCAGTCATAATAAAATTTCACCACATTCCACCTTTGGGGGTTACCTTCGCACAGTAGGGTCGACACTTTGTCTCGTTGTGTGTGAAACTTTGTTCTTTGCAATAACAATGGCGGTAGATTGTAATCATTTAAACCGATTCATGCAAACAATCTTTAATTCCCATAAACGTGATTGATTTAACCATTCATTTATTAAACAAAATCTACCAACCTTGATCCATGATATAAATCGCTTTTGTAGAAGATGTTGAGATCCGTTTATCACCTTAAAAACCTTTCTCTTTAAGTCGTCTCTTCGATGATGCAGAAACGAAGTGTAAAATCCTTTTCTTGTTGAGAGGATATTCGAGAGAGAAGGAAGCAGAATTGTCCGAATGAATGCTGTCATTTCTCTCCCCCTAGGTGATTGAAGAAGACACCCATACAAAGGCAATTCTCTATTCATGCTCTTTCATTCGTGTCTTTTCAATCACGTCTCTTCAACTATATATTATACACTTTTAATAAGGTTAAGGTGAGAGAATTAAAACTCAATTAACTTAATGTTTTTAATGCTTAACAACCATCACATTAAGCACATTAATATTAAGTCAATGTAACATTAATGAACATGGACCACATTTACATAGATTATAATTAAATAATCTAACAATCTCCCACTTGGGCCATGTTATAAACTTTAACATCAATTGATATTCCAGCTAGTACATTTCAACTGCTTCAGCTAATTCCAGCTGACATAATTTGAATTCACAAAGAATTATTATCGTGTACTTTAATGTGAATTATATCAAGTTATCTTTTCATAATGAATTGTACAATTGAATCATGGCAGGCACATGTGAATTATGTCAACATGATTCTTTCCATGTATCACAATCATTCAATTCATTAATTCTGTAATTGAGGAACACTATAAGCCCTTCATATATTATTCATCAACAACAATTGTATACACTATAATATGAATAATAATCATACGTACAAAAACATTCTTTCATTGAATTCGAAAGTGTTCAAAAGTATTATAAGTTACAAGTTACACTTTTCAATCACATAGACTTGTCACCTAAACCCATCTTTACAACATGTTCTTTAAAGGTTTTAGGTGGCAATCCTTTCATCAACGGATCAGCTATCATTGAACTTGTACTTACACGTTCAATGCACACTCTCTGTTTTTGTATTTCTTCTTTGACTGCTAAGTACTTTAAATCCATATGTTTTGCTCTTTTCGAGTACTTGTCGTTCTTAGAGAAGAATACAGCTGCGGAGTTATCACAATACATTTTCAGCGGTCTTTCTATACTTTCGACCATGCTTAGACCCTGAATAAAGTTCCGCTGCCACAATGCTTGAATTGTAGCTTCAAAACAAGCTACAAATTCAGCTTCCATAGTGGAAGTGGCAATCGTAGATTGCTTTCCACTTTTCCATGATACGGCTCCTCCAACTAACAGGAACATGTAGCCAAATGTAGATTTCCTCGAGTCTACACAACCGGCGTAATCTGAATCTGAGTATCCAATCACTTCGAGTTGACTCGATTTTTTATACATGAGCATGAAGTTCTTTGTTCCTTGTAAGTACCTAAGTACTTTCTTTACAGCTTTCCAATGATCCAATCCTGGATTACTTTGATAACGGCCCAACATCCCTACTGCAAAACTTATATCTGGCCGTGTACATGTCTGGGCATACATCAAGCTTCCTACTGCTGATGCATATGGAATAAATTCCATTTCCTTACGTTCCAAATCATTTTTCGGAAATTGCATCAAACTGAATTTGTCCCCTTTTTGAATTGGAGCAACACCAGCAGAACACTTATCCATTCTAAATCTCTCAAGAATTTTCTCGATATATCCTTTCTGAGACGATCCTAGCAATCCTTCCTTTCTATCTCGGAATATTTCTATTCCAATAACATAGGATGCCTCACCCATATCTTTCATTTCAAAATTCTTTGAGAGAAAATCCTTAACATCACGTAACATCCCTTTATTGTTTGCAACAAGCAAAATATCGTCAACGTACAATACTAGGATACAAAACTTACTCCCACTGATCTTCGTATAGATACACCGATCAACGGTGTTCTCTATAAAACCGTATGACAAAATGATATCATTAAATTTAATGTACCATTGTCTGGAAGCTTGTTTCAATCCATAGATTGACTTATTCAGCTTATATACCATCTTTTCATTTCGCGGAAAGGAAAATCCCAAAGGTTGATCCATATAAACCCCTTCCTCTAAGTCTCCATTAAGAAAGGCGGTCCTTACGTCCATTTGGTGAAGCTCTAAATCATAATAAGCCACCAAAGCCATAACTATCCTTAAAGAGTCTTTCTTCAAAACCGGAGAGAAAGTCTCTTTATAGTCAATGCCGTCTTTCTGAGTGTAACCTTTGGCGACAAGTCTGGCCTTATACCTTTCGATGTTACCTTTCGAATCGCGTTTGGTTTTGTAAATCCATTTACAACCAACGCATTTCTTTCCTTCAGGTAACTCAACAAGTTCCCAAACTTTGTTGTCATCCATAGATTTCAACTCTTCCTTCATAGCATTAAACCATTTTTTGGAATCATTACATTCCATGGCTTTATCGAATGATTCTAGATCTTTATCGATGCTCAAGTCACATTCTTCTTCTAGTGAATAAACCACATAGTCATCAGAAATTGCTAGTCTTCTCTCCCTTACAGACCTTCACAATTCTGTTACTTGTGATTGATTACTTATAACTTGATCAACATTAACATGCTCATTATTAACTCATTCACCTTGCGTGGGTTGAATATCCATTTGTTGTTCCGGTATGTTGTTAGACTGTGATACAACATATGGCACAACAACTTGATAAGAATTATTGGGTGTCGTTTCCATCACCCGATTCTCTTTGATATTCACATTTCGTGAATCATCACTCCCACTGAACATGTCATTCTCAATGAATCGAGCATTCCCAGATTCTACAATCCTTGTACTATGCTTTGGACAATAGAAAATGTACCCTTTAGACTTTTCAGGATAGCCGATGAAGAAACCACTAATGGTTTTTGCATCGAGCTTCTTTTCATGTGGGTTATAAATCCTAACTTCTGCTGGACATCCCCAAATGTGTAGATGTCTCATACTAGGTTTCCTTCCCGTCCACAGTTCATAAGGAGTCTTAGAAACTGCCTTACTAGGAACCCTATTCAGCAGATATGTAGCGGTCTTTAAACCGTGCATCCACAATGATATAGGTACATTACTATTATTAATCATACTTCTTATCATTTCGATAAGAGTACGATTCCGCCTTTCAGCTACACCATTTTGTTGTGGTGTACCCGGCATTATGTATTGTGCACAAATGCCACGACTTTCGAGAAACCTTGCAAATGGACCTTTGTTTTGTCCACTTTCATCGAATTTTCCATAGTATTCACCACCTTTATCCGATCTCACTACTTTTACTTTTCTATCTAGCTGTCTTTCCACCTCATTGATGAACACTTATATAACGTTCATGGCTTGAGATTTTTCATGCAGTAGATATAAATAACTGTAACGTGAGAAATCGTCTATAAAGGTGATAAAATACTTTTCTCCATTCCATGAAGGAATGTCGAATGGACCACAAATATCGGTATGTATCAATTCTAAAAGTTCTTTGCTTCTTGTGGTAGGATACTTTGATGTGTGTTTTGTTTGCTTTCCTTTAATGCAATCTATACACACGTCCTAGTCATCAAAATCTAATTGAGGTAAAATTTAATTTTTCGTTAACCTCATTAACCTTTCTTTAGAAATGTGACCTAGACGCTTATGCCATAAGAAAGCTGAACTTTCATTTGTTGCACCACGTTTTAATCCAATCATATGATCCACATTAAACAGAGAATTCATAAATTTAACATCAAGATTGATAGAATACAAACCATCTTTTATAATACCGTAACCATAACAGTATTTATGTTTGTACATAGCAAAAACACCATCACCAATCTTAAAATTAAAACCATTACAATCCAACCTAGCAACAAAAATTAAATTTCTAGCACACTCAGGAACATAAAGACACTCTTCTAAATCCAAGTGGTATCCGGTATCCAGGATCAGTCTATACGTTCCAATTCCTTCAATGCGTGCCTTCATTCTGTTCCCCATATACAGGAACTTTTCAGTTCCGTTTATGGGATGGATCGAAAGAAATCCCTGCGTAACATGAGAAACATGAGTAGTAGCACCAGAATCTAACCACCAAGTATTATTAGGTACTTCTATAATATTTGATTCAAAACATACTGAAACAAATAATGTACCTTTCTTTTCGAACCAAGCCTTTCTTTTAGGACAATCTTTCTTTACATGTCCGGCTTTGTTGCAGAAGAAGCATTTAATTTCTTTACGGATCTGACCATCATTAATCTTTAATTGGTCCTTTCCCTTCTTCTTATTCTTTTTACTCGGCGGCTTTGATGTGCTACCTTTGGCATCCTTCTGCATAGCTAAGTTGACGGTATGAGACTTTAACTTCTTTAATCTCCCTTCCTCTTGAATGAGCATGACCTTTATCTCCTGAAAGTTCCACTTTTTCTTAATAGTGTTATAGTTCACCTGGAACTGGCCAAACTCAACTGGAAGTGAGTTGATTATGAATTGAACCAAGAATGATTCATTCACATCCATACCCAACGTCCTAAGCTTTGCAGCCAAATTGGTCATGCTCGTTACGTGGTCATGAATGGGTTGAGACCAATCAAATTTCTTGGTCGTCAACTCACTCATTAAGCTTCCCACAACAGACTTGTCAGTAATGTCTGATTGGGAGTATGTCTTAATCTTTGACATGAATTCCTTTGCATCATTCACTTTTGGCATCGATAGCTTAACATTTTCAGCCATCGTCATCCTCATCAAGCCCAAACACAGCCTATTAGACCGCTCCCGAGCCTCATAATAAGACTTGTCAGCTTCCGAAGTGGTTTCAGTAACAGCTGGTGGTCTATTATTAACTAGTGCCAGGTCCAAATCCAATACATCCAGTTGAAACTGGATTTGTTCGAACCAGTCAGCATAGTTAAGACCATTGAACTTAATAGACGAATTACCAGAAGCAAACAAATTCATAGTAGCTGCAAATAACAACAATACATGCTCATATCAATACATTGAATAATCTATCCTAACTAGATCCAAATAAAGCATATAAAATTTCATTAAGTTTACCTTTGGGTAATCCTTAAAGAAATACACAATTTATGATGTTATAACTTTAATTGACTTATAAACATATTTAACACAACATGTTTAACATCTTTGGATGTTTAAACATATCAATTAATTATGTAAACATGTCACTTTAATGTTATTAATTATAAACAATGGTCCACCTTTGGGTGACCTACTAGTTTATAACCAATAAACTCATTTCCACAACATCATTATAATTGAATGAATAAATTACATAATTCAATATTGATCCTTTCAAACTAGGTCACTTTGGCGACTCAATAATATGTTAATTGTACAACCATTCATTCAAAATATCTTTAATTGAACTGCATAATCAGGCGTTGCGGACGACATGCGGGCGTTATAATGGCGTCCGCAATCTCTTACTGTCGTCCGAAACTGCCTATAGCGGACGCTAACCTTACCGTCCGCTGCGTCCGTGTGATGCGTCCTCATGAATCAAAATTACAAATTCAAATCGGACGAGTATTTTATTGTCTGTACCGTCCACATCAATCATCCGGATGAGTTTCTTTACAGATTCATATCGGACGAAAATTGTAGCGTCCGTAGCGTCCGCATTATATCGTCCGGATGAATCTTTTACAGATTTAAAACGGACGAAACATGCATGCGTCCACGTCGTCCGCACCCTTTCATATATGCGTCCGCATACACATTTTCAACATGAATCAAGCGTCCGACCACACTTCAGGTCGACCGCACCTCGATACCCATCTTCCGCACGACGAACAGTCCGATAAACATTCAACAGAAAACAATTTTCTACCTATTCTTTTCTACGATTTCATCCATAAACATTTCATGCATAACTTTCCGAATATAAACAATCATTTTTCGTGCATAAAACCTATCATAGAATCAATCTAATCTAATTTCATGGTAAATCAATACGTATATTTAACCTTGCTCTAATACCAATTGTAAGCATTTAAACCGATTCATGCAAACAATCTTTAATTCCCATAAACGTGATTGATTTAACCATTCATTTATTAAACAAAATCTACCAACCTTGATCCATGATGTAAATCGCTTTTGTAGAAGATGTTGAGATTCGCTTATCGCCTTAAAAACCTTTCTCTTTAAGTCGTCTCTTCGATGATGCAGAAACGAAGTGTAAAATACTTTTCTTGTTGAGAGGATTTTCGAGAGAGAAGGAAGCAGAATTGTCCGAATGAATGCTGTCATTTCTCTCCCCCTAGGTGATTGAAGAAGACACTCATACAAAGGCAACTCTCCATACATGCTCTTTCATTTGTGTCTTTTCAATCACGTCTCTTCAACTATATATTATACACTTTTAATAAGGTTAAGGTGAGGGAATTAAAACTCAATTAACGTAATGTCTTTAATGCTTAACAACCATCACATTAAGCACATTAATATTAAGTCAATGTAACATTAATGAACATGGACCACATTTACATAGATTATAATTAAATAATCTAACATAGATTCCCCCGTGATTTGAAGTATTGAAGAAAGATAGCTCGCTACAGCTTCACTAATGGAGTCCACCTTAGACTCGTCGTCTTCGCTTTCTCCTTCACCCTCGCCTTCCTCCTTCGGAGGGAAGAGCAGTGCTCTTCGGGAGATTTGCGTAACAGCAGGAAAACAGAAATTGAAGGTTGAAAACAGCAGATAGTATAAGGTGTTGAATAAAAAAAAATGAAACCTAAAGGTATTGGATAAAAAGGTGACAATAGTTGGAAGTATTAGATGAAAATAACTCTTTTATATATATATATATATATTAGCTTCTTATAACCACAATTCTATATATTAGCAATACTCGTCGTCAATTCGCAGTGGTTCGTTGTCAATATGTCGCGATCATCGTCAAGCCGCTAGAGTTTGTCGTCAAAGCATTTAACGATAAATGTAATGGTGATATTAGCGACGATATTTTATCATAGTTTGATTTGTATGTAAACAAAAAAAGATTTTATACACATTAAATTTGGCTTGCAATTAAGGCGTTTAATTAATTAATTATATGTTTTAATTAATTAGACGAAAGTCGAAGATTGTTGATTGGTTGGAAAGTACAGTGTGTTGTGTCAAACGAGCATTCCTCATAGTGCGACAAGATTCCTAGGGTTTTCCAAACACAAACAACAAATGCAAAAGCATGACAGAAACTTAGGAGACAGATCGTTCTTCAATTTTTTTTTGCCTTTTCTTCCAAACCCATTATTTGTAAATTCCAACATGATTATATCAATCAAACCCAGTATATGTAAAGCAAGGCTATATGTATCAGATTCATGCTTATCCCATCTCCTCCTCCATTTGGATTTTCTAGGATTACCCTTCAAACTAGTGTTTGGCGAGAAAGTTTGAGTAGATTTTCAACAAATAACACAACCACTGGGATCTTCCTCTGACCATAACTCTTTTATTTTCTGCTTTCAAACTTGCAGAACAACCAGTTTCCTGTTTCCTTTTGATTTTTTATATTGTTGGTTTTTTAGAATCTTATGCATGGTTTATGAATATTTGGTTATGGTTTATTTTGTTTTGGTTTATATTGTTGGTTTTTTAGAATCTTATGCATGGTTTGTGAATATTTAGTTCTGGTTTATATTGTTGGTTTTTTAGAATCTTATGCATGGTTTGTGAATATTTGATTCTGGTTCATTTTGGTTTGGTTTATTTCTTTATTAGTTTTTGACTTTTCTTTTCATTTGTGTTTACAATTGTACATTAAATTTTGTGTCTATTTTTCTTTCTTTACTGTGCATTATATCTACGATTATGCAACATAGTAAAATTTACTTGACTTATTATTTTTTGTATTAATTTGATCATACATGTGGAAGTGATCAAATTCACACCACCTATAAGTTATTATATCAATTTATTATATAAAATTTATTTTAGATATTAATAAATTGCAAATGCCTTATTGAGTATCCATCAGACAACCAATAAATTGAGTATCACCCACCATGTCATGGCAGAAAGGGAACCAATAAAGTATTGTACCATGTCAAGGCAATTGCAAACAAAAAACAATGATAATATTTATGACAATAATGTTTTTGAGAGTACTTCTAAAATAAATGCATCTTCATGAAAATTGTCCTTAAATGCGGTCTTTGGAATTTGTATGATCAAGTGACGAGAAACTACGTATTAGAATCATAATATAACTAGCAATAATATCTATTTCAGATAATGGTGAAGAAAATAACAATGGGAATAAATGTATATTCTTTGTATTTCAGCATTAGGGCATAAGTAAACAAACAGGTTTTTCAAATTTAATGTAAAATAGAACTTCTCATATAAAGGAACATAAAATTAAAAACAAGTTTCTTCTAACTTATTGGATTTAACAATGTAAAACTTCTACACTAAATTCACGATTAATAATCTAATTAATGCAAAATATAGCCAGAAAGCAGAAGCCTAGGCATACTGGATTTTAAATTAACTATAGTGAATCCATGGTCTACATACATAACACAACAAATAAGTCATTAAATTTGTGGCATGAGCTATTGTACCTTCAATTGAAGAATCAAGCTCTATTATCCCGTCATGATTTCCATGTATTGAGTACTTTTCATGTAGGGCTTCAAAGATAATTAATATCAACAAGTCAACCATTTCATCTCTTTTTTTTTTTTTTTTCTGTATTGACTCTCTTGTTGGTTTTTAGGTTCCCTCGCACAGTGGAATTACCGAAGTTCATAACAACGATAACATGCGTAACCTATGTATCATGAAAAATAATTTTAACATGAACATAAACGGATCGTTGTTATAATATATTAATAATAATATGTATTAAAAAATCTTTATTTATATCTAATCTAAAAGACGGAGAATATTATCTTTGTAGCTTTCTTCACATGGGTACAAAATAAACCTTCGATCTTCTTTGCTAATCCTCCTCACCTCGAATAAGCACATGTGGGCGTGATGAATGAAATAAGATCACACTCAATTTATGATAGATTGTATTCTCAACACATGAGACGATCTATTTTGATTTTGAAAACATTTCTCTAAAGCCAACACGGAAGACACAAATTTTGCTCTCAAAATGGATTCCTTAATCTCAAATATTTCAACCTTATAACCTAATGAGGTTGAACCTCTATTTATAGTGGTATTACTCCATAATGGCTATTATGGCATTTAGAGAAAAAAACTACAAATTTCTCATTAAAGTTACAATTGATTTCATACATTTATAAAAATGTTATGGAAATTAAAAGGTATTGTCACCATAGCTCAACATTTGACACTATGACATTAAATTATTAATATCTCATTTAAGTTATAATACATTTATAACACAAAGGTTATGGCAAACGAAAAGTCTTGTCACCATAGCTCAACACTTGGTACTATGACATTAACTTAAATTTGGCATTAACTCAAATTTGACAAAATTCATTTTAAAAACTATTTTCAAAAGTTACTTTATATTTGTTAATTAATTGAATAATCAATAATTCAATTATTTCATTTAATAAAATATAACAAATATATTAACTATGACAACTTTTGTCATTTTGTCTTAATTAATTGAATAATCAATAATTCAATTATTTCATCCAATGAAAAATAATAAACTTATTATTGAGTGTATTAAATAATTAATTATTTAACCTTCTTTGTTCATTTTTCTATTATTCAAATAATGATAGAAGGCAACAAAGGGACCGATAGACTTATAGTTTTAAGCTCCAATAATATTTTTTTAATTAATATAAACTCTTTCTATTAATTAATATAATTATTAACTCTAAAGTAATTACACTAAATACTTAGATTTGCACTCTAAAAAACTATAGAGTATATTTACTTAAAGTAATGTCCATTGATATAGTCATTATATAAGTAATAACCCTCTATTTAGATTCGCAATAGAGTTAGGTTTATAATCTGTTAACTCTCATATTGCTTCTTTATCCTTGACTACCATTAGTTATTAATCGAATAATTAATTCATAACGATTATGAATTACGCGTTAATTATTTGATCTTTGAACTAACAAACAAGGGAATCTATAGAAATGGATTTCATTGTATCGACATTAACATTCTCAGCTATTCTTTTTAATTTACTCACAATATACAAGGTATACGAATCGTAACTCGTACAAACTTTATCGAGTAAATCAAAGAATAAATTAAAATAAAATAAGAGTTTGTTAAATACAATGAATTAAGATCATGCATATATGACCATCATTATGATAAAATTAATTGTTCTATATTTAACAGAAATTATCAGAATAATATATTTATCTAGTCCAGTTCTATATAATTATATTATACAATACATATTTATCTTATGTCACTACATATTTAGTCGAGATATGACTATACATTCTTAATGAGATAAACTATGTTTATGACTATGAACTATTTGAAGATTCCATACTTCAAATATAAGTCACGAACATATTCTGGTTATTACTTTTTATATTTTATCTCACGTATATATAATATATATGTTAATATAAAGTTAGCATAAATAACCAAATAATTTTCTATGAATTTTATAAAACATAATATAAAATGTTAACATAATATCAATCAATATAAATTTATTCATATATTATAAAATTGTTTTATTATATTTGCTTGTTGGGTATATTACTCCCAACATCCCTTACAGTGTTCCAAATCAAAGTAAAGGTGACATGACAACCCTAACCATCAAAAATAGAAATCAGAGGAAGATATGGATATCCAAAAATAACAAAGATGTGATTTATGTCTTCAAGTTCATCAACGAACATTGAAATGTGTCCAATTACTTCCTTTAATGGAATTGAGGTAGCACTATGTTCACCTCTTGAATCACTTCATAATGATGGCGGAATTGGGAATCCATACTTTTGTATTTGAAAAGTTTTTACAGTAAAAGAAATTGAAATACTCGAACAGGAAGCATCCTGGCTAGCTCTGTAGAAATATAATTTTTGACAGATGATAAAATCTACCTTCGCCAAAACTCCTCATATGCTGCAACAAGGAATCTCCTTTGCCCATTATAATGATTATGATAACTAAAAATACGGACATCAAATTTTACCTTAACTTCAATTCATTGTTCGCAACGAGATCAATACGTATTTCATGCAATAACCACAACAAGCTAGATGGTTTTTTTGGAGGCACACCATGAGGAGACCCATAAAATATGAGTGGAGAGAAGTAATTTTCCCCCATTACTGTCTTGTCCTTTACTTGTAGAATTATGCTGTGGAGTGATGAGATAAAACTTGGTTAAACTCAGAAGAAATGGCACGCGTGCAAAATTTGGTCATCATTGAATAATCATGAAAGGAGAGCTGAGTATCAGATTTGCTGTTTCTTTTGAGGATACCATTGCGCAAAGAACTAAAAAGAATCAAATTTCGAACTGCATAAGGAGATAAATACAAACATTTTTAACAATCCACCCCAATATACAAAACATTGACTTAAAACAATGCTAAATCGTCCACGTTAGGGGTGCAAGTCAAGTTTCGAAGCAGAACCAACGAAGCCGTAAAACAATATTTCACATGATTCAATATTTGGAATTGTGGAGAATCGAAACCAAACAAAAACTAAATTTGTGAGCTACAATTTTATTTTGGTTTAGCTCCAAAATAACAAAAAGAAATTAATATTTATATATTTATATATATATATATATATAAATTTAATGTTAATTTTAGACTGAGATTGTGAGATTTTTGGTCAATTTTAGGCTAAATTATTGGTCCTTTTTGGATGTTGACTAAAATTTAATGAAACTTGAATTGACTTAGTATTCGATATTGTTTGGTATGATTTTCCCACCGGCCAACACTAATCCTAGTACGATGGATAAATAAAATATTCTAAACGGCCCCATCTTAGCATGCAATCTTTGAACATTCTTTTCATTTTTCAAGAATTAATTTATAAAAATATTTTTTTAAATTATGATTTGTTATTGCATTTGGAACTAATTTATAATAATTATTTTTTAAAAAAAACAAAGGTTTTTTTTTTGAAAAATTCACGATAGTTGTCATATTAAAATAAAAAATTATGTCATTATCTTACTAATAACTAGCTTAATTGTAATTACTAAAGAGTAATGTTACATTTATTCTCTATTTATATTTTTTAATTCTTATTATTTCACATAATAAATATTGATTGTTATAATAAATTATAAATAATTTATTAATTATACTAATTAATCTTTAACTTTTTAAAAAATAATAATATAATATAATAATAAAAAGTAAACATAATTTTATTCATAATTAAAATCAAATTGAACAATAAACAAAGACTTGAAAAAAGCTATAAGATAAGAAGACTCAACTATGAAATAAATAATGAATTAGTAAAGTCTTTTTCAAGACGTTCATTGTCTGAATTTTTGTTTATAAATAATATTTTAATTATATATATTAACTCAAAGAATAAGTCCTTGTTAAAACCTTATATTAGTCTTATCAATAATTCATAGGTTAAAATATCAACAAAAAGAGATTTTATACACATTAGATTTGGCTGCAATTAAGGCGATTAAATATATGTATTTTCTTTTAGGGAAATTAACAAAACAAATCCTATAATCTCTGACGAACAATTTTGAAATTCTTGAATATTCAATTTTTTTTCAATCGTAATATAAAATTTAACAGTAAAATTCATTTTTTTTAGAGGACTAACATTGACTTTGAAGGTCGACGTTGACGGATGAGATCATCAGTGAGGGGAATTTCAAATAAGATAAAATAAAAATTTTAAGATAGATTTAAATAAATTTTGATGTCAGAGTGATTATATGGTTTGTCTATATAATTTTGGACAAAAAATTACGGGAAAGATTCATAGGGTTTTCCAAACACATACGACAAATGCAAAAGCATGTGAGAAACTTAGGAGACAGATTGTTGTTCAATTTTATTTTGCCTTTTCTTCCAAACCCATTATTTGTAGATTGTAATAATCAAAATCCAACACGATTATATCAAACCCAGTATGTGTAAAGCAAGGCTATGTCTATCAGATTCATGCTTATCCCATCTCCTCCTCCATTTGGATTTTCTTGGATTGCCCTTCAAACCAGTGTTTGGCGAGACAGTTTGAGTTTGAGTAGATTTTCAACAAATAACACAAGCATTGGGATTTTCCTCTGCACTTGTAACATAATAATAAGGGGGCATATATGGATAATAAGCTTGATAAGCCTTCCCAAGCTCAGCCGCTGGATCTTCTTGTTTTGGTTCTTGCTTCTTCTCTTCTTTGGCTGGCCCCGCTGAAACTATGGTCGTGCAACAACGCTTCCTTAATTTCTTCACAACGCAGACAGGATCAATGTCTCCGATTACTGTCAGTTTCTTGCCTTTCGGTTCTATTTGCATCGATTCGATCCCTGTTAAAATAAACAAAAATATGTTAAATCTTTGTTTTCTCTGTTTCCAAACCAGAACCAAAACTACAGTTTGGAAGGATTGACATTGACCTAATAGACCAGATACTGCCTTCAGAGCTTTCTGCTTAGCTTTTTCATCCTGAAGTTGCAATTCCACCACCAGTTTCTGCAGAAAAACAAAACCCGAATACTGTCAGATCATTAAAAGAAACTATAATCGAAGAAATAGCTGTCAACGGCTAAAAAGACGAGTTTTTTGGGAGGAACCGTCGCAGACAAACTTAAGATCTGAGCAAAAAACCAGAAATACTAGTAACCCAAAAAAACCAAACTAATGTTTCGCAGAGAGAGAGAGAGAAGATCTAACCATCATAGCTAGAAATTTGAGATTCTGAAGAACGAAAGAGGAGCGGGTAATGGAGAGGAGAGTGAAGTCGAGTAAGGACAAGATACTCGAAATGGAAGTGATGGAGAACTCAAGCAAATTTTGAGAGTCTTTATAGGCAGCGAAAGATACAGAGATGACGAACCAAGTCAATGGAGTCCCCACCCCGAGTCAATACATCCAACCAAATACTAAACCATGACCATAACTCTTTTATTTTCTGCTTTCAAACTTGCAGAACAACCACTTTCCTGTTTATTTCTTTACTAGTTTTTGACTTTTCTTCTCATTTGTGTTTACAACTGCACATTAAATTTTGTGCCAATTTTTCTTTCTACATGGTAAAATTTAAAGGTTGACTTAATATTTTTTTATAGGTTTCGTATACGTGGAAGTGATCAAAATTCACACCACCTACGAGTTATTGTTGATTTTATAATATCAATTTATTATATAAAATTTATTTTAGATATTTAATTTTAATTAGGCTATTTAACCAAAAAACTTGAAATACGAGGTTAGTGATAAATAAAAGCTTAAACTATTTTCGCTAACAAACTAAATCCTAACTATGATAAAGAAAGAATTCAAACTTTGCTGTCACCTTTTTTTGTTAAAAAATGGGTCAAGACAACCATGACCACCCACAAATGTCTTCAATTTAAGAGGTTGACCGCAACAACCGACGAACATCCACAATTTGAGAGGGGACCTCCGGCCATTTTTGATGAAATAATCAAATAGTTTAAGGTTCAACTTATTTGTCAAATTTTCCTTATTTATTTGTCAAATTTCAAGATTTTATTTGTTATCAAGACAAAAATGGTTTAAGGTTCAACTTGTTAATGACTCCGGAGCTATTGTAAATAGAGCTAGTCCAATACTTGGATTTTCAAAACACAAAAGTAGAAGGCTACATAATCAGAAGAAACATTCTATGATAATTAATGATGAAAATTTTTCATAATTTTACAAACAAATGTGTTCTCAAGTCATCCTGTAGAAAAGACATCTAATCATGTTTTAAATTAAAGTTGCGGGAAATTAATGATGTAATGATGCTGTGAAACTCTACCACATTTGGCCTCCTCTCAATACTGTCTGCAAATCCTCACAGCATCAAGCCACCATGAATCTTCTCCTCTGCCCTCTGAAATGCTTTCCTCATTGCAAAGCTGAAGATACATATGTTCATCATCAAGTGAAAGAGAACTGATGTCGTTCTGTGTCAATTCTTGATCTTTAACAACCTCTACTGAATCATCCAAACCCCAAGGAACTGAGATAATGCCATGTGGGACAGGCCGCAAGGGTGATCGATAGCCTTACAACATTGATAATCTTATCAGAAGATCTCACTCTTAATTGAATTGATCAAAGTCAATAAACTGAAAGGATAATCTATGATTTGCACCTTTACAGTCTGGATCATGACATTTCTGATAATAAACCTCTCTTCTCAGGTCAACAACATAAATCACTGAACAGAAAACGACTGTAGTTATCAATGTCATCAAGAAAAAATAGTTCAACCAAAGTTCTCAGCAGAAGGACCATCATAATATAGTTTCAATAATAATAAAAAAAAAGATTACTAAACAAAATCTAAGCACGAAAAAAGTACCAAGTCAGAAAGATTTTACAAGGGGGCACATGTGTCAAATGGAAGTGTTGATGCATATGAAAACTTGAGGATGTGAATAAATAGAAGAAAATTCAAAAGGATAAATTGATAAAAAAGAAACAGAATCTACCATGGTTGCTTTTGTGCTCTCGACCAATTCGTTCACAGTACCTATTTCTTGACATGCTATAGGCCATTAGTCCATACTCTGAGAACCAATACCAAGATTCTATTTTTCCTGAAATTGGAGTTAAAATATTTGTGACAAAAAAGAGAAATTTGAAAAGGAAAAATGATATTCAGATCAAAAATTAGGTAGAAAGTATGGGAAGCATGCATAGCCCATTTCATGGAAAGTATTTCATGAAATGAAATGTGGCCAGATTTTAGGAATATCTTGTTGACCTTAAGATGATTATTTTGTCTTCTTATAAAAAAACGTGTACAATACAAATTAGCGACGAATCCTTGCTGAAATCATTAACAAGTACTATTATGAGTCACAATCAAGTGACCTATTTTAGATAAATGCATGTGAATTAAATTAGATTAGATTAGAATGAATTAGACTTATATTTGAATTATTTAGATTAGGTTTAGATTGGATTAGAATTTGAGTTGTTTAGATTGCCATTTGAATTACTAATCTAAGGAGTGTTAGGGTTTTTAACATAGTATCAGAGTCTTAATTATATTATGCTATTTTTTTTTGCTTTCATTACCTAGAATAACTTTTACTATTGAAAACTCTTTCAGATTTTTCTTTGTTGTATAACTTTATCTCTCTAAATTTTCACTTTGTGATCCACCCATTTTTTCCTTTCTCTAGGTCTTCACTGTGAAGAACTTTCATTGGCCTTTTCATAGCTCAGAAATATGTCAAATTCAGCCAAGTTCACCCATTGTCATTGATTTCTTTTTTTATCTTTTTTGCTTTATTCTGTACATTAATCAGTCAATATACAGAAGAATTTTAGAATATTCAAACTTAACAGTTGTGGCAAGAATTGAAATGATTACAATTGATAAAAACTTTCCTTAAAAGGAAGAGGAAAGTTGAATCAGTTACTTCACCAAGCACTGGTTGAAGGTGATGTCAAGTTGTGTTTGGGATAAAGAGAACTCCATAAATATATCATGACTTCGGAATCAAATGTTATAAAAAATAAGTAACACATATTTAAGAGCACAACCGAATATGTTGCTTTGACATAGACATTCCAAAGTTCCGGATTTTATTCAATTTTATGACATTAGAATTAAGATCTCACATCTTCTAAACAAAATGAAATGGTTATGACAAAATATGAAAATATCTTAAAAAGATTATGGTGAAAAATAGATCATTGTTAGTGTCTTAAATTGAATTCTAGTGAAAAGATGTTGCAATGATGAAGAGATTTGTAGAAAAAAAAGAGAGAAATTAACACCGCAAATCCTATAGTTCGCGGTCAATGACAAGTCAAACTCTAAAGAATTTTTTGTAACAACTAAAACCCTAAACTATGTGAACTTCTTGCCGGCGACCTCGCAGTCACTTTTTCCTTCCAAATCCGTCGACTTTAACACCTCGGTTTCGTTGACGCCACGAACCGTCGAACGGAGTCAAAGAACGTCAAGTATTCGGCGAGGAGATATTTCCGTTTTAAGCGAGGAGTCTAAATCCATCCTAAAGTTTTCGTTTGTCCTTACTTGAAAAGTTTTTCCTTACTGTCAATCTTGTTCGTCGGCATCAACCTTCAAACTTTACATTGAGATTGAAAAAAAAATTCGAAGATTCAAGAATTTCGAAGTTTTTCACTGTAAAATGACGAATTTTGAAGTGAGGGACGTCCGTTATAGGTTAAAAGACGTTATTTAATCTATAATGGATGTCCTTTATGCTGAGGGACGTCCATTATACATTTATCATTAATAAAAATAGTAAACTTACTATTTTGTCCCAGTAAAAATTTGTCAGTAACATTTTTATAGGGACAAAACAGTAATTTGGTAGACAATTTAAGTACAGCTGTCTGCCACTTGTCTGTCAAATTACTATTTTGTCTTTGTAAAAATGTTACTGACAAATTTTTATGAGGACAAAACAGTAATTTAATTATTTTTATTAATAATAAATATATAATGGACGCTCTTCAGCATAAAGGACGTCCAATATAGGTTAAAATGAGTTTTTTAACCTATAATGGACGTCCCTCAGCGTATAAAGGTCATCCGTTATAGGTTAAAAAACGTCTTGTAACCTATAACGAATGTCCCTCAACATATCAAGGACGTCCCTCGCTTCAAAAAATCGTTGTTTTATAGTGAAAAACTTTGAAATTTTTGAATCTTCGATAATGAGGGAAAAACTTTTCAAGTGAAGAAAAACAAAAATTTTATGATAGATTGGGACTCCTCACTTAAAACGGACGTCTCTCAACAGTCTTTGGCTTCGTTTGACGGTCCGTGGAGCCAAGGAAACTGAGGTGTTAAAGTCGACGGATTTGGACGAAAAAAGTGACTGCATGGTCCCGGACGAGAATTTTTCATAATTCAAGATTTTAGTTATTACAAAAAATTCTTCAAGGTTTGACTTGTCATTGATCGCGAACTATAGGGTTTGTAGTGTTAATTTCCCAAAAAATAAAAAGATTTTTTTGCTAGTTTAAAATGCAATTTGATCAAGTGAGGATTCAAGTTTTGAAAAGATACGACTTGTCAACTTTTAATGAAATTGTTGTTATTGATCGAGCAGAAGAAATTAGAAGAAGAGTAATTATCAATACGCAAACTATGTATGCATCAACCATGGTGTTAAAAGGTACAGATAAAGATAAAAAATGACCGAGCAAAAAAAATGAGAAAGTTGATTTGTTCCATATTGCCCTATCGCCAAAACAAGGACAACTTGTTTGATTTGTGAGGAACCTATGAGGCTCTATTTTGACAATATATCAGCAACAAATATAGCACATAATCTTGTGCATCATGACAAAGGAAAATACATTGAAGTTGACAAACATCTTAGTTAGACACTTTGTTTGATTTGTATTCCATATTTTCTACCAAAAGACAATTTGCAGATGTATATAGCAAGGGTCGGAGCAGTTTGATTTTCAATCAATATAAGTATAAACACTTGCTCGAGAGTAAGTATAGGAAACACCCTAATTTATGGAACGTAGACCCATTTCATGCAATCTGGCTTAATTTTAAGAATATGATGTGGCCCTCAATGTGATTTTTGTCTTATTTTAGCTCAATTGAGTAAATTCAATTGATTACTTTGTACATTTAGCCTTAATTTTAATGAAAAGCAAGATTCATTGTTTTGTCATCTAACTTGAGGGCATTATTTAATTTAGTCGATTGCATTGCTAAAATTATTTAAAAATTCATTACCTGGTACATTTCCTATGGATGCAACAAACTCCACGAAGTTGTTGATGGCTGGGATTGGCGACTTTCCCACAAAACATGATGCTGAAACATTAGTTAAGCAATGATTTAATGATTCCTTAGCAGCGCCGCAATGTCGTTTAAAGTTCTGATTTACCTGCATGAGGACGAAAATTCATTCATCAAGTTAATTAGTCCACAAGCCTCATAATAGATCAGTAGCTTGTCATTCTTACCTACTTAATAAAACATCTAGATCAATGAGCTAAACAGTGTTAAAAAAAAGTTGAAATGATATTTTCAAACTCATGTCCTTAAGGTAGATTGACTGCACAACTGCTCAATCCAAAGTACCTCTGTTTCAAAGTTCAGGGTCTTAGCACATTCTAACTCCAACTTGCAGACAAGAAGCTTCTCACAATCAACGTCAATATTGCAGATCAAGGATGCCATAAACATGTCTTTCTCCCTCTGTATCCATGTGATAAAAGAAATATAGATGGAATTAAAAATTTAGCAAAAGACAAATAACAAGTTGACAAAGAATTGTTTTACGTGAATATTACAATATTTTATATTTATTTAACTAAGGAGAAACCAGAACTGAAAAAGTATGGGAAACGATCTTGCAAACCATCTTTTCCATTGTTAAATCAAGAAATTTAGTTGAGAAATAAAAAAGAACAATGTTTTTTCATCCAATTTTGATAATGACCATCAACGAAATCACAGATCTTTTTTGGCTCTGACAAATATACATACAATATACAACTTAATTATTAGCAGCATCTATAGCTCTGAAAATCTAATAGAACTATCATTCATATATTATCTGCAAAATTTAGTAGCACGTAGCTGCACAAGAGTGGAGTACATGGAAAAATAAATTACACCTCAAATATTGTAGCTAGATATAAACCAGAAACAGGAATCAGATATTACCAAAGATAACAGTCAAGAACTTTTACAACCTAGATTGTAATTCTGAACAAAAAATCTCAAGCTTTATGATTGTGATTCAATATCATACCATGTCCTTACAAGAGAATCTATTGGTAGGTAGAAGCTGAGATGTCTTCCCTGCCTTAGATGATAGAGCCAGACGAAAACATCGATTTCTAGAATACACAGCTGTATCCACCAAAGAGTTGGCTTGATGATTCAATAGAACTTGCATCTCTTTTAACAAATAGGCCATGAAATCTTCCACCCTCCTTTGAACCACGTATCTGTGAGCATATCTGGCAAAATGACGACATTTTATTTTAATAATGAGAACTCCAAACAAAAAACAACAATGTTAGGGATGCTAAGTTCACAAGAGGAGAAACCAAATGACTTCCAATATAGACATGCAAGAACATGCTAACCCTTAAACAATAAAGAGTGATTAACAATTAAGAGAAATGCAAGAAATGGAATGTACTATCCATCAAACAACCAATAAATTGAGTATCACCCACTCATGTCATGGCAGAAAGGAAACCAATAAAGTATTGTACCATGCCTAGTCAATTGCAAACAATAAATAATTATAATATTTATGACAACTGTGTTTTCGAGAGTACCTCTAAAACAAATGCGCCTGCATGAGAATTGTCCTTAAATGCGGTCTTTGGAATTCGTATGATCAAGTGACCAGAAAATTTTTTTGCGTATTAGAATGATAATATAACTAGCAATAATATATATATCAAATAATGCTGAAGAAAATAACAGTGGGCATAAATGTACATTCTTTGTTTTTCACCATTAGGCCATAAGTAAACAAATAGGTTTTCAAATTTAATATAAATAGAACTTCTCATATAAAGGAATATAAAATTAGAAACAAGTTTCTTCTAAGTTATTGGATTTAACAATATAAAACTTCTGCACTAAATTCATGATTAATAATCTAATCAATGTAAAATGTAGTCAGAAAGCAAAAGCCTAAGCATACTGGATTTTAAATTAATTATAGTGAATCTATGGTCTACATACATAACACAACAAATAAACCATTAAATTTGTAGCACGAGCTATTGTACCTTCAGTTGAAGAATCAAGCTTTATTATCAAGTCACGATTTCCTTGTATTGAGTACTTTTCATGTAGGGCTTCAAAGATAACTGATATCAACAAGTCAACCATATCATCTCCATTTTTTTTCTGTATTGACTCTCTTACAGTGTTCCAGATCAAAGTAAAGGTGACATGGCAAACCCTAACCATCAAAAATAGAAATAAGAGGAAGATATGGATGTCCAAAAATAACAGAAATGTGATTTATGTCATCAAGTTCATCAACAAACATTGAAATGTGTCCAATTACTTCCTTTAACGGAATTGAGGTAAAACTATGTTCATCTCTTGAATCACTTCATAATGATGGCGGAATTGGGAATCCATACTTTTGTATCTGAAAAGTTTTTACAGGAAAAGAAATTGAAATACTCAAATAGGAAGCATCCTGGCTAGCCTTGTAGAAATATAATTTTTGACAGATGATAAAATCTACCTTCGCCAAAACTCCTCACATGCTGCAACAAGGAATCTCCTTTGTCCATTATAATGATTCTGATAACTAAAAATATGGACATGTGTATGTTGCTGAGCAACAAACTTAATGGCCTCTTCCTGCCTAGGAAATGTAGCCCATACTTCCCTTCTTTTCTTAAAAAAAAAAAAAGATTATGTAAACAAGGTCTCATATCATCATAAAAAAAGCGCCGCAGCAGAAAATAAATCAACAGGTGACATCCGTGGACATAAATGATATCAAATTTTACCTTAACTTCAATTCATTGTTCGCCATGAGATCACTACGACTTTCATGCAATAACCGCAACAAGCTAGATGGTCTTTTTGGAGGAACACCATGAGGAGACCCATAAAATATGACTGGAGAGAAGTATTTTTCCCCATTACTGTCTTTTCCTTTACTTGTAGAATTATGCTGTGGGGTGATGAGATAAAACTTGGTTAAACTCAGCAGAAATCGCACGCGTGCAAAATTTGGTCATCATTGAATAATCATGAAAGGGCAGGTGAGTATCAGATTTGCTGTTTCTTTTGAAGATACCATTATGTAAAGAACTAAAAAGAATTAAATTTTGAACTGTGTAAGGAGATAAATACAAACATTTTTAACAATTAGTTGCCTGTTAGTTTCATTTAAGTTGCTTTGTCCGGTCGATGTAGGAGAAAGATCGTCAGCATGCTCTGAGACTTCATGCTCTGAACTCCCTTGCTTCAGCTTGCTTTTTCTTCTTTTTCCTTGATACCGTAGCAGATTCTAAAGACCCATCAAATTATAATCTTGGATTATCAAAAGCCGTAAAAAAAATTAATTAAAAAAGAAAAACAATCCACCCCAATATATAAAAAGGCAGCAGTAGTCAAAACGTCAATCAATTTTGACATCGCAAAACACACATTAGTTGCAAGGTTGTATTTCCTTTCATCAATAATATAAACGGACAGCGAACTTGATGATCACTTCACAAATACTCCATAATTTACTCATATTAAGGTGAATCATACACCTTAATAGGCCATAGTTACCTAATCCAACGAACTTTGGAAGTGGCAAAAAGACAAATGCTGATAAAAACAATTTACCTACAGTTTTGTTCAATTTCAAACTCGGTAAAAGAAATCTCAGAGGACCCAAGTGGAACAGGAGCATCAACTTCTACTCTCTGCTCTATTTTTTTTTTATCTTAGAGATCAAACATGTGGTGCGAAAAAAGAAGAGAGGTGAGAACTTACGAGGAGGAGAGATAGCGCATTTGAAGCACTCGAATAATCGATCAACGTCGTCCTTCACATCCGACGCCATTGCACTGATTCAGTCTCACAGAAGCAGTAGAAACCTTTCTAGATTTTCTCCATTTTTATTTCTTGGTTTAGCGGGGGAATTCAGATTGAAACCACTTGGTATGAGGCCATAAGCCTACCGGGACCGGTCCCTAAGCCCACTGGGCCGAGCCTCTAAGCCCACTGGGCCATGCTCATAATTAACACAGCAAATGGAAGAGACCATCAATTTTTATACTAAACTAGGATTGAAAATGTAGTTTAACCATAATTAAAAATGGAATTTTTGCTGACCGGAACGCTTTTTCCACGTCTATATGATCATTTAATGTATCCAATATAAGTAATATGATTATTTACTTATATTTGATAATCAATAATTCACTTATATAGAATATAAGTAATATGATCATTTACTTATATTCGATACATTTAAAAAAATTTAAATTTTTAACTTAAAACATGGTTACAATGTTTGACTTTTTCATTTCTCATAATTCAATATTTTATCTCACAAAATTAGTTTAAGGTTTGACTTGTCGTTGATTCAATAATTCAGAGTTTTTTTTTTATTAATTACCCTAGTACAAAATAGTTCAATCACGTGAGAATTAGGGTTTGTATGTGAGTATTTTAAAAGTTTCTTATTCAATGGAGTTCTCTCTCCAAGAATTACTGTAAATTATAATTTTTAAATGTAGCATTTAAAAATTGAGAATTGGAGGACAAAATATAGAAAGATGATGAAGATAAGAGGAAAACCAAATCAAAATGAAAATAAATTAGCGACATCATCTACACTATATGAATAATAAATATTTCATCTACGAAAAAAGTTATCTTAAAACAATGCTAAATTGTCCATGTTAGGGATGGGTACGATAAGTCAAGTCAAGTCTCGAAGCCGAATCAACGGAACTGTTCAATAATATTTCACATGATTCAAAATTAGAATTGTGGAGAATACAAAACCAAACAAAAACTAAATTTGAATCAAATTTGAATCAAATTTTGTGATTTCCATGTGTTGCATGTAATGATTAGTCCAAGAAAATAAATTAAATATATTTATTTTTTCTAGACCACAAAAATCTACTACTAAAACGTCCTAATCTTAGCATGATATTTTTGAACATTCTTTTTATTTTTGAAGAATTAATTTATAAAAAATGTTTTTAAAATTATGATTTGTTACCGCATTTGGAACTAATTTATAATAATTATTTAAAAAAAAAACAAAAGTTTTTCTTAAAAACTATTTGAAAAGTTCACCATAGTTGTCGATATTAAAAGAAAAGAAAAGAAAAATGATGTCATTATCTTACTAATAACGTGCGGAGTTTCACAGTTTTAAATTGTTTAAGGAAAATTGAAGGACTTAGAAGTGTTTTTAGGCCTCTAAAGTGGGACAAGCTGCCTTTGTCATCTTGTCAGCATATAGATCTTGAAAAGTTATGTGAAATAAAAAAAAAAATTCTTCCAAATAGTTTGTCTGAGCACAAAGTTATGGCCTTCCAAAATTTTTTGAGTAAACAACTCATTTTATTCCTGCCTGAATCTGCTCTTATATGCACCGAATGACAAAACAGATCTCTTTTATACCTGTGCATCGCGAAAAAACAATGGAAAACGAGTCATTAAGCGTCCAAAACCGTTGAAAATTGAGAGAATTATTGATGTGCAAAGATTCAACGTCGTACTAGATGAAAGAAAATAATTTCCTTCTTATCAATCCACCGCGGGTCATGGTCAATCCGCTGTGCATTGTCGTCAATCTACCACGAGTAGTGGTCAATGCACCGTAGATCATCGTCAATCTATCGCGAATAGTCATCAATCTGCCGCAGTTCGTCATCGAGCCGTTGCGGAACGTGGTCAATTCGTCGCAGTTCATAGTCAATCTACCGCGGTCGTCATCAAGCCGCCAGGATTCGTCGTCAAAGCTTTTAATGCAAAACGTGATAGCGATGTTAGAGGTGAAGTTTTTTTCATAGTTCAATGGTTAATTTGTTAAAAAAAGAATATAATAATTGATTTGTCACTTACAATAAAATATGATAGGTGGTCTGTCATTTTTCTTAAATAATATTTTAATTATATATATTAGCTCCTTATAACGAAAATTCTAAATTCTCGTTAAAACCTTATATGACAGTCTTGTCAAAAATTCAAAGGTTAAAATATGAACAAAAAAAGATTTTATACTCGTTAAATTTGGGTGCAATTAAGGCGTTTAAATATATGTTTTAATTAATTAGACGAAATTCGAAGATTGGTTGAAAAGTAGAGTGTTTTGTGTGAAACGACCATTCCTGTTAGTACGACAAGATTCATAGGGTTTTCCAAACACAAACGGCAAATGCAAAAGCATGTCAGAAAGTTAGGAGACAGATTGTACTTCAATTTTATTTTGCCTTTTTCTTCCAAACCCATTATTTGTAAACTGTAATAATCAAAATCCAACATGATTATATCAATCAAACCCAGTGTATGAAAGTTTGAGTAGATTTTCAATAAATAACACAACCACTGGGATATTCCTCTGCACATGCAATGGACAATAAGCTGTATAAGCCAGCACAGGCTCACCCACTGGATCTGTCTTGTCTGGTTCTTGCTTCTTCTCTTCTTTCGCCGGCCCCAGTGAATTTATGGTCGTGCGACAACGCTTCCTTAATTTCTGCACAACACACACAGGATCAACGTCTCCGACTACTGTCAGTTTCTTGCCTTTCGGTTCTATTTCCATCGATTCGATCCCTGTGGAAAAAACAACAATATGGTGAATCTTTGTTTTCTTTGTTTCCAAACAAACAAGAAAAGAGCTACAGTTTTGAAGGATTGACATTGACCTGATACACCAGATACTGCCTTCAGAGCTTTTTGCTTAGCTTTTTCATCCTTAAGTTGCAATTCCACCACCAGTGTCTTCTGAAAAACAAAACCCGAATACTGTCATATCATTAAAAGAAACTATAATCGAAGAAATAGCTGTCAACCGCTAAAACGACAAGTTTTTTAGGAGGAACCATCGCAGAAAAACTTAGGATCTAAACCAAAAACCAACAATACTCGTAACCCTAAAAAATCAAACTCATGTTTCAACCCAAATATTGTCAGATCATTAAAAGAAACTATAATCGAAGAAATAGCTGTCAACCGCTAAAACGAAGAGTTTTTTAGGAGGAACCATCATAGACAAACTTAACATCTGAACCAAAAACCAGCAATACTCGTAACCGTAAAAAATCAAACTCATGTTTCAACCTGAATATTGTTAGATCATTAAAAGAAACTATAATCGAAGAAATAGTTGTCAACCGCTAAAACGAAGAGGTTTTTAGGAGGAACCATTGCAGACAAACTTAAGATTTGAACCAAAAACCAGTAATACCCGTAACCCTAAAAAATCAAACTCATGTTTATGAGAGAGAGAGAGAGAGAGAGAGAGAGAGAGAGGGGGGGGCGTCGAGTGTGACCTA